>CM036637.1:9785000-9832500 GCA_020746105.1 Trogon surrucura | reverse complement strand
ACGACCACGCGACGCCGCAAGGAACGAGCTCAGCCTGAAGTTCCCACCCCGCCGCAATGCCCGTGCAGATGGATTCCCAGGCAGATTCCTTCTGGCTCTGCTGGGAGACCTGCCCGCAACCGCTCCCCGTGGGACCTCCCCGAGACCACCCGGGCTCGAGCCCTCTGCCAAGCCCGTTTGGGGTGTGCTGGTCATCTATCTGTGACTTCCAGACATCCGACAGCTCGGTTGGAGCTACCGCTACGAGTGGGCTGACGGATGTCCGGAAATCCAGGCACAGGGCCAAAGTCCACGAATTCTGGCTGGGCAGAACTTCCAGGATGGGAAACCTGGACATATGGGAGCCCCGTCCGCGCCATCGTCCGTGCCTGAGCCAGAAGAGTGGCAGGACCAGGACGTCGCTGCATCATCAGGGCTGTGTCTATTTTCAGCTCGGTTTGTACCAGGAAGGGAAGGTATCTTACACGGTGTAAGATGGGTAAGCTGTTTTGGGGATTGGCAGAGGAGACACCGGTGCAGCAGGTAGGCAAAGATTATATTATGATTAATCAAATTGATGTACTGTACATTGTTAACGCTAAAATTTTAAGAAGAGGCATGTCCAGTTTGAATGCATGAGGTTTGATTCCTCTGCATTAGAATGGGATAATTCCCTACAAAACATACGATTATGGTTTTTTTTTCTTTTCTTTCTTTTTCTATTTTTTTTTTTTTTAATTCCTCTGACTCAGTGAGGTGTTTTGCTCTATAGCTCTTCAGACTCCTTCCTCAGCCTGGACCTGTCTTCCTGCACGGTGACCCAGCAAACCCCTGCCTGGAGCAGTCCCTTGGAGGCCAACGAGATGTTTCAAGGCTCTGCGCTGGAGCAGGAGCGGTCCCCAAGAGAACAAGGGACATCAGCTGGTAGGAAAGTGTGGCAAGGCTACCAGGTGAGAGATGGGAACAGCAGCTGACATACCCTTGGGATATTTTCCTCCCTTTATACAGGTACTGAAGTCGGCCTCATCATTTCTGTGATGATGACTCCTTGCTAAGCAGGTCACAGCACAAGTGAAGTATCCTAAGAACGTTTTTTTCCCCAAAGTATCGATGACCTCAAAGTAGGTAAAACTGCATCGTCCCACCCTCTGTCCCAGACGTGCTTGGAAACAGAATCACAGGGTGGTCGGGGTTGGAAGGGACCTGTGAAGAGCACCCAGCCCAGCCCTCCCGCTAGAGCAGGATCACCTAGAGCAGATCACACAGGAACGTGGTCAGACAACAACCAGTAATTTTGGGTAGAGGGTGGGATGATGTGGTTTTCCAGAAACCTCTTCTCCAAACTTCACCCACCCATGTCCATAGAGGGCACAAAGGGGTCCAGTGGAGGTCCCCTGGGAAGGTGACCGGGGCCACTGGGGACAGGGACTAGCTTTGCCACGTGGATCATCTATCAGGCCGCGGACAACGCCTTTCAATGGGGATTTAATGATGATGAGCAGCAGACCCCTTCCTGCTTTTACGTCACCCCTGGGAGGCTGCGGAGAGACAGGCTTTCACGGCCGGCTTGCACTTTCCCTGACCCTTGAACCTCGGGGCCAGCACTTTTATGGGGATGAAGCGACACAGTTCCTGTAACCTGCCTCGGGGGCCCTGAAAAATTAGACTGAATCAAAGCAGAAAATGAGTTTTCATTTATCTTGTGATGATGCACGAGGTTACATGAAAGACAAATAGCTGCTTCTGACTCTTCCTTTATCATTGTCACCGCAATTAATAGGCTGTGGCCTTCGTTACTGTGTTAGTACTAAAGAGACCGCGGGCCCCGGGGGACGTTAACGAGAGGAGAAAAGCAGTCCAATCTTCTAAAAGTTCTGTCATGTTACGATACGCTAACCTGTTTCTTTTCAACTCGCTGTTAGAGTGCCGGTGACTCAGCCGGAGGAGCGCAGCGTCAACGCTCTCCATCACTGGTCCTGCTCCTGGCGGCTGGGGTGGTGACAAGGGACCGGGGACAGGCAAGGGATCCCCGAGGCTTGATGGCCTTCAGTAGCTCCCCCCAAGCTGTGGCAGCTGTCCCCAGGTTGGGCGGTCCCCAGCTGGCATCTAGGCCAACACGCCAGTTGGATGCTCCCACTGGGATGGTGGGAGTTCAGGTTTTCCTCTCCACCCTCCCCAAAGTAGGACTATTTTGAGCACGGGTGACACAAGGTGGCCTGGCAACGCAGCTGTCCCCCAGCCCACACTGCTGCCCACACTTGCTGAGCCTGTGCCATGCTCCTCCACCCCAGCAGCGCGGCCGCCTCCACCCCATCCTCTCCCAAACTCCTCACGGCCTCTCTGCTCACGCCACCGCCGCGAGACACCTTCTCCCCTTCACTGGACCGCACCCCAACCATCAAATCCCCATCCCGACCGAGTTAAAGCAGTTCAAGCTATTCCCACCATCAGTTACGCAGGACAGGGAGTCATCTGTCACCTGGAGCACGTGCACCACCACAGATCTTTTCCCACCTCATAAAAGCAGATGAGCCGTGCGCGTGTCTGTGCGTTCAGTGGCTCCAGCTGCGTGCCGAGAAGGATGCTCCAGCCGAAAGCCAGCTCACAGCCAGACTTGTCTTCCTCACCGGCTCGGTGCTGCCGAGCCCTGGGTGATTTATTCTGCCTGTTAATGCCGTCTGCCTGCTTTTGTGGCTCCAAGGGCCTGGAACCAGCTCAGATTTTCCCATTGCCTCTGTCCTCCCACCACCAAAGACGAGGATCCCGAGGGGTTTTCCGACTCTCCCGTCCCACCAAACACCCCCAGGGGCAGCACGGCCTCTCCCAGGGCGGCAGTGCCGGGGAGAAAGCTTCTCACCTCACAAAATAACACCAAAAGGGAGGAGAACAGACACAAAGTGATACCACAGAGCTGATGCTGTGCAGGATCCACTCACAAATTCCCAAGCCCGTGACAAGCCTGTCCAGGGTAACAGAAAAGCCCCGTTACTGGTTTTCTCAAGAATCCCACCCGGAGGGAGTTACAAAGCAGAGAAAGTCACTGGGTGTGATGTGCAGAGCCAGACTTCTCCCCTGCCTTCAGTCAGAGACTCCAACACGCTTTAAGTCCTCTCTATACACATCTGAGACAAACTTGGCTGTATAATTAGCAGCTTAAGTAAATCTACCCCAAATTTTCAGAAGCCTTCGTGGGCTGGCACTTACATTAATTCAGGGGTTTCCCATTCAAAGTTAACTCTGCACTGTGACCTGGCTTTGACCTTTATCGTTAATTTTTTGGTGCTAAAACATTTCTAAAGGCTTTGGTGTAGCCTATTCTTAAGTGATTGCGGCACTGTTCTCCTTAATTGCTGCTTTTTGAGGTTAATTGAAAAGAAATCCATGTTTGGTAAATCAAAATTAAGAGAATTTTGTAGGGATCAAAGTTGTCCTGAAACAGTCGGGAGAAAAAAGGAAACTGCCATGCTGGTGATGTACATTCCCTGCCCCACAGCTCGGGCATCCTCACATCCTTAGATCCTGTAACTGGGAAATGAGGGGCCAGGCAGGGGCTGGTCCAGACCAGGAAGATGCTCTGGGTATAAAGGCTCATTTTAATCTAAATGCAGTTAACGTGCTCGGAGTCATTGGGGATAAATGGGATACTTAAGGACACATGATGGCTAATCTCTGCTATGACATTTGTGGAGGAGGAGGAGGAATAATTTAGACGGAGGGTATTGTACTGCTCTACGAGTTATCCCCTCTCTCCCACCACAAGTGGAACTAATTGTCGGGAGGGCAGCTGGGCACGCTGCTGGCACCTCCTGGTCAAGGGTCCCGAGACGTCTCCCTGATGTTCTCCAGCTCCTCTGCAGAGGCATTACTGACCCTATTTTGCAGACAAGCAACTGAGGCACAGAGGGCTGCAATATAGCTTTGAGACGGTGCTACAGAGCCTTTGAGCTCTGTCTCCTGGTGCATTTGCAGGCGAGAGAGCCAAAGCAGTAGAAAAAGCAGGAGAGAGCAGCCAGGTAGCCAGCTTCGAGGTGGTGACGCACGAGCACAGTGCAGGTACGGACCCTGCCACCCACTTGCCCTCCCAGACAACAGCAAAAGTATTTCTGGGGCTTGTACGGAAGGGCTTCTGTTTCTAAAGTTAATTAGAGACAGTTTTTTAAGGATACTTTTAGATGCAGATACTAGGCTTTGCACCTCTCATCCTGTTGAGGCTCTTTCAAGCACCGATTTCTCGATCTGCGCTTGAAAAAGATCGCAAATCATCAGCAGAATCAAGAAAACCGAAAGGTTTTCAGTTGATTTTCCACGGCCCTTGTTCAGCGCAGACTTGGCAAAGCCCCAGCTCTGAGAACTGCTGCTCCCCGACGTCACTGCTAGAGCAGAGCATCAACAGACAAACATTCTCTATATCAACCGCTGCAGCACGGGTTTGGGGGAACCGCAAGCTCGTAGCTGTGTGAAAACGTCACTCCTCCCCAAGTCCTGACCCCTCTGAACTCAACAGCAAAACTCCCCTCGGCTTAAAGGAGCCGGGATTTCGCCCCTAGATGGCTCCAGGATATAAGTTGTTTCAGGCTACGCTGACGGACGATTTGCACATCTCTGTTCCCTGTATCGCAGCAGCACCTGAGGGTCTGGGTATTTCCTCTGGGTGCTGCGGGTCTCCGGTGTCCTTGTCCTGGAGCCCCTGCGTAGCCTCTGCTCCTCGGCGCGACGCCCCTTCGCACAGCACCGAGGTGAACGCGAGACCCGAGGAAAGACTCAGCAATGTCTTTGCATTTGTGAGCTGCTCTCCTGAAGCCAAGCCAAGCCCTCGTTTGGTTCCTGTAAATGAACCCCCCAGCTCTGAGGTGCTGTTGCCGGGAAGGTGGTTCTTGGCGTTAAGAGCAAACGCCCCGATGCATCGCTCTGAGTGGGCAGGAGATGTGTAAGAAGCGATCCCAGGCAGGGAGAGAAAGAGGGAAAGAGGCAACTTAGGGAGAGAAGAAATGCAACAGCTCTTCCCTCCCGTTCTGCTGGTGAAGCTTTCTCCACCTGCTGGTAATTAAAATACAAACGATACTGCCAGGACATCCCTGCCCGCAGAGGCCGTTGCCCATTTCCGCCACAGAGATGAGAAGTTTAACCACCATTAATGGAGCGGTGGGGAAAGCGTCGCCATATACGCTCCATCACATATTTATGATGTTGAGGGGGGGGAAAAAAAAAAAAAAGATCAATAGAAGCTATATGCAAGGGTCTATAAATTTAATGTAGCGTGATCATTTAGTATCAGCTGTTTCTCAGATTAATCACACAGGGAAGGGTTGCAATGCTGAAACCTAATAAAGAAATGCTGACCCGTTAGGTGCAACACACACGGAGCTGCCTCCATCGCTCCGGCCCTTTGCTCGATGCTGCCTCGGGACCCACCCGCGGGTGCCTGTGCAGCACCCACCCCCTCAACGGAGCTTTCTTGGCCGCTACCGTGCACAAGCCCCAAGCGAGAGGGAAGCAAGCGTGCCGTGAAGATGTCCCCTCTGCGAGCGTCACAGAGGGACGGAGCCCTCCAGGGCGAGCGCTCGCCGGAGGCGAAACGCGCTCGGCGTCGCCCTGCCCGCGCCGGAGCAGCCCCGCTCACCGCCGCGGACTGCACGGGGGCCAAGGACTGGCTCTTCGCGTTGACCACAATATGTTATGGTTCAGTGGAAGGACCTTAAACTTACAGACAAGGACAAGGCAGTAAAAGATGAAGCACCTGAACCCCCCATTTCCAGATTACTAGACCCCAGGTGTGTGCTAGGGAGCAGTTAAATTTCATCATTACCCTTTCTTCTATGGTATTTTTTATAGTCCTTTTTACTACTGGCACTAAAGGTGCCGGACGCATCCCAGGAGCTAAGAGGACATCACTCGTCAACCTGACTGCTCGCTGATATAAAAAATGACAAGTCCTGGCTTAATCTTTCTGATAACTGTGTTCTGCATGGCCCATCCATCTCCATGGAGGAGTTTTGGTGAAGCCGGAAGACAAGAACATCACAGCATTTAAGAATGAAAAATTAAGTGCCCTTTTTGAGCACAGCATGGAGCTTATTACTGCAGAAGTGTTCGCCTGCTACTCCTCAGGTTGTGTGCATGTGCCTGCGCTTGTCTGGAGCGAAGCTCCTGCTTCCAGCCTTTAATAATTTGACTGCAAACAGAAAACAATAAAAAAAAAAAAATGGACAGACTGACTGGCAGACTGAAAAGACCTACAAATTCAGAGATCTCTCACTTCAAAGCAGTCAAACCCAGGGATGAAGGGACACAATGAGCCTGCCTATGGACTTCCAAACTGCGGCTGGGGCTCTGTGTCCCCTCACGGTGGCAGAGCCACACGGAGAGCTCGCGAGAGCCTCACGATGGGTTTCCTAAACCTCCAGCTCCCACATTCAGGGGAAAAGAAGAAAGTTTGATACAGGTGTAAAACCAGCGGTCACGGAGGAAGGTGTTAAAATCTCAATAGCTTCAAGCAAACACAGAAAGCCCCTAAAATTACTATTTTTCTAGGTTTGGGGTTTTTTGTCATTTTGCAAGTGATGATGTGCCAGTCAGTCCCTGAGACCGGGGCAAAGAGCTGCGCCCCACTCAGCTCCCGTTCACTGGAAGGCTTTTAAAAACACAGGCACTAGCCACAGATATTATCGTGTCAGAAATTAGTCCCCTTACACGACTCTGGTGCTTTCTCTGGCTGGAGCGCAGCACGGCCAAAGAGCAGGTGGAGATCTGCAGCCCCAGAGGCAGGACGGCATCTCTCTGCCCGGCTCCTTCCCATCCCTCCGGCCGTCCACACATGTTGCGGCTTCATGCGAACTGGCAGCATAGCAAATTGTTATTTAAGTAACTCCTAAGCGTTCCCGTAATCCAGGCTGACCGGGCTCCCCCAAGCCTTTGGTTCAAGAGTCCTGCCAGGGCGGGGGTATTGTTTGAGAAGCCAAAGTTGATTGAGTCGTCTCAATCAAGGACGACCTGAAGCCCCTGTGCTGGAGCACAGGTTCCCACCACCCTCCAGCCATGCCTGGATGTCAGCACGTCCTGGCTTAAAAATACCCGGACCGGCTTGTTTTAAGCCCTTATTGTTCATTTTAAACATCTAATAGAAAACAACTTAACGATAGGAATGGAGCCCTCGGCACTGGCGTCACAGGATGAGGACACCAGCAAGGAGCTGCTCTCACCACAGAAACCACGGAGGAACCACGACAAGTTCTTGGCCTCACTGGCCAAGAAACCACCAGAAACTGAAGTCTCCACAGCCCATTTCAGGCACCTCATGACTGTCCTGAGTCATTTGAGTTGGCTCTTTGCATCCTTCTCCTCCAGGTCTGAGGTGTCCCTTTGAGCGAGACAACTCTCACAGGCTTTAGCGAGGAGACGGCGGCCAGCATTAAAACAATACACAAGGGAGAGGTGGAAATTTTCCATCGAAACCTACTTTTCGTGGAAAATTGGGTTTCCAACGAAATGAAAGCGAGCGCTGCCTCTTTTTCCTGCTGACTTTTCATCAGAAAATTAAAGAGGAGAACATCGTCACAGTTTCTTTCCCAATTTTTTTTTTCCTTCTCATGGTCAAAGGGTATAAAAGCCATTTTGGGTCCCTCCCACAGTTTTTCAGGTCTCATATTTTGAGCTTCCTGATGCAAACCTGGTGTTCTGCATGGGGAATTCAAACAACACACAACACTCCTGAGCTCTCTTGGGCTCCTCGTAGCCCTTTTGTCAACGGCCCTCGTGCGTTGCAGTATCCACCCTGGCACGCCCTCAGCAGCTACGTCCTTCTCCACAGGGTTTATGTGGATTTCAGGTTTCCCCGAGTCCCCTCATCCTTCCACTGAAGCTATTTACCACAACACACATCCTGGACGTTACCTCCATCTCCTCCCTTGCTGTACCTTATCGTGTGGACAGGACTCCTGCTGCACATCTTGCCCAGCACAAAGATGCTACCACAGCGCCACGATAAATAACAACAGTACGTCGGGCACGTAGGGCCCCAACAGAAAAGCAGTTTTTGCTCTTTCCTTCTTCCACTGCAGACAAAAAAACCCTCAACGCTATCCTAGCACCCACGGTCTTAGCGGAAAGGGGTGCAGGGCTTGGCTTGGGTAGATGCAGGTGGTGGTGATGCCACTAGCCTTCATCTGCGGTGACTTGAGACAGTGTCGATCTATCAACCCTTATTAACATCAGGGCAGCGGGACCTGATAATTGCACACGCCTTTTCCGAGTGCTTCAAGCACCGTCCATGAAAACTGCTAAATAAATTCCGCCAATTAAAGCACCTGGTTCGCTCCGTTCTACCTGCCATTAAAGAAAGTTTCATTTATGAAATGCATTAATCATTGGATCTCCAATGCCCCATAAACCTGTGAACCTGTGAATCCTGCCTGGTGTATAATCTTCTAATCTCCTCCTCCTTAATCTGCTCACTATGGAAACCCCTGTCATTAGGAAACAAATGGCTTTGTGGGCTGCCTTATTATTTGCAAGGCAAGATGTAAAAGAGGGCGAAGCTGATCTGGGAGGACAGGATAAATTACTGTGGTGTTTACTCCAGTCATGTAAAGGAGCTAAACAGCGACTGGTGATAAAATAGCAATCCTGTCATGAGAGTAAAGTTTTAAAAACCAGATTAAGGGGGATGGTGTTTGCTTTGGTACTGTGCCTGCCCTCTCCCTGCCAGGGTGTTGATCAAGGAAGTGACTTCAGGCGGGACATCTGTACGCTCAGGGCTCTGCATTGAGCAAGTATCTGATTTATTTTTGTTTCATTTAAACTTGGAGGCCACACTAAGGCTGAACGATGAAAGGCTGGAGTCCTTTTACGAAATCAAGGAGAGATGCAGGACGCAAGAGGTGGCGGTGGTGGGAAAACCCTTGGCTTGGGTGAGGGATCTGGCTCTGGGTGCAAGGCAGCCAGAGGGGGGAATTGCTGAGCGGCTGCTTTCTCCAAAAGCCATTTACCAGTGCTGACCTTCGGCTCAGCCAGCGGGGCATCCACCGCTGCTCAGACCTCATCCATCAGTGACCCCGAAGAGGAGGGGACACAGGCGATAGGAAACCAGGGGGAAAAAGCAACGTGAAATAAGAAGAGAATTAGAAAAGCAGGGACCCCAATTCTAAATGTGCTGACGGGGCCGTGCTGTAATTAATAAGCACCGAATCTAACGGGGATTCGCATAGCGCAGGGAGGAGCACCTCATTAATCAAAGCCCAAGGTGTCATGACGCCAAACAGAAGGAGGACCCGTCAGACACAGGCAGGGAGCGGAATGGTCCCCCGGAGCAGACGGGTACGAAACAAAAATTAAAAACCCTAAAACACAACTCACAAATGAAAACCCATGAACGGTTTAAAGCATAAAGTTCTTGAGGATTCCAGGAGCTTTTTCATGCCTGGAAGAGACGGGGACAACACAAGCACTGCGCCAAACGGGATCTCGTGTCTAAAACTGTTTACCAGAAACCTCTGTCTTGTCAGAGGCTCATCATCCATATCAGATGATGCCAAATGCTGGAGTCTGCAGATATCAATTCAACGACACAGAGGGAGCTACGGCCCAGTCGTGAGCGATGCTGTGCCTGGGGGACTCGCTAGAGAACAGTGGATGCGCTACCGGGCGTGCCAGTACAGCGAGCAATGAGTGAGAGCAAAGCAAAGCCCGTGGAAAGGGCTAACCATCACCCGAATCCATCTGCACATTCTCATTTTGGTGCAGCCACTCTCCTCTTCCTTCTCCTACAGCAGCTCCATCCCGCTCTGTCCTGATATTTCAA
This sequence comes from Trogon surrucura, assembly GCA_020746105.1. Lineage (NCBI taxonomy): Eukaryota > Metazoa > Chordata > Aves > Trogoniformes > Trogonidae > Trogon > Trogon surrucura. The sequence continues at coordinate 9,822,725 of CM036637.1, read as the reverse complement.
TTTCTCATTCCTCCGTGGGTGCGCCCTCACCAGCCGAGCTCATTTCGCTCGTGTACCCACCCAGATCTCTTGGACTGCTTTAATTGTTTGCCTTGTTTATCTGCTAACATGGCATAATTTGAAGAACAAAAAAAAGACTATTCATTTCTTTTGAGAGAAGGGAAGAGAAGACGCCTGCCAGGTATTTAGCTAAGCCTTCTTTGATAGAAAACTTTGGCAGGCAATCATCGGTAAACCCAGTATTTGCAAAATGGAAATAAATGAGAATCGTGTCCGGAAGCCCAACGCGTGTCCATTTTTGTGTGCTTTATATTGGTTTTGTGCCAGCTGCCTCCAGATACGGTCACCCAAATCTAAGTTGGAGAGCCCTGGATGTGGCCTCTAAGTCCCAGTTGTCACCACTGGCTTACTGGGAGGACTCGGAAGGGCTATTTCGTCACCACCTCTCCTGAGCAGAACAAGGACAGTAGAAGCGATGATTTCTGAGATTCGGCAGGAAACCCGGCAGTGGCTGTTGTCACTAACAGGTCACTGCGCTGCACCATGTAAACTTTTCCCCATAAATACAGATTCATAAAAACGAGAGCGACAACAACAACAACATATTAATGCCTCTGGTTGCTTATTCACAGTCAATGGTTACGTTTTCCTTCAAGCAAGCCATTAAACTTGTTAGCTCCTGGTTAGACACTAATTTTCTTTTTCAAAGAAGCAGTGTGTTAGGAATTATGGTAATGATGTATAAATCAAATCCACGCTTAAGTCACAAGGCTGATGCCATCTCAACATTCCTTGTGTCTCAACAGCGACACAATCTCGCAGGTGTAATCCATCAACAGCCAATCTGGCCAGCTACTTCATTAAAGATAGATAATTAATGTCCAATAATAATCTGCCGCCTTGGTTTTGTGGTTCTTGGAGGGGGAAAAAAAAAAAAGTAAAAACTCCAGCATTTTTAGGTATTCTCTTTTAAAGGAGGTAATTGTTGAGCATTAATTCGCTATCAGTCAGGAGTGCAGTTAGAGTTATTTATCTCTTTACCTGATCACGCTGAAAAGCTTGAAGGGGAAGAGCAAACAGCAACAGGAGGCTGCTGGGAACGGAGAGCGGCTGATAACGGCGTCGGAAAATGAGGAATTCCCAGGATAATGGTGACACTACTTAGATATGAATGGTGCTTCCAACGTAAAATATGGAGATAACCAAGCAACAAATAGGTCATTTCTTGCAGCACTTCACCGACAGAGAGTATTTGTGTGGCACGAACACCATCTGTTTGCTGTAACCTCGGCAATTTGGGGTATTTATTGGCACTTGCTATTGTCCCAGGACCTCTCTGGAGGGGAGAGTTTGATCTGAAGTGTTTCCTCACTTGGTGTGTGCGAGAGATGAGGAGCTGGTTAGCTGCGGGGATGGGGCATCGATCAACTGGATGGTGAGGTTTTGGCCCAGGAAGGAGAAAAGGGAAACAGAGAAAAAGAAAAGGGGAAAAGAAAAAAATATAAATCTATCTCCCCTTTGAGCTCTCCACCATGCGAAAAATCTAAGATACAAAAGGTGTCTCGGCTATACCACGAGGACAAATACCATCCCCCGTTTATAACTGTGCCAGACCTTCAGCCAAGAAATGTTTTGGCATATCGAGACCTGAGAAATCCCAGGGAATGCCAGAAAAGTGATGCTGGGGAAGAGCTTGGCTGACTTTGCAGCCCCCATTTGCGGGCAAAAAAAATAAACACAAGTTCTCCCTTAGAAGCAATAATAATAAAAAGACAAAAAAAAAAAGTAAAAGAGACAAAACTTATGCTTAAAAGCAGAAGCACGTGGGAATAAAAGGAGGGGATAAATGTGCAAGGATGACTTCTTACAGAATTTAAATTGTAATTAAACAGAAGGCGAGAGGAGAGGCACCCGGTAAGTTTTGTTATCGCACCTCCCGCTGCTTTGGGAAAGCATCCTTCCCCTCCCGCCTCCTCCTCGTTATTATTATTTGCGCACGGTACCCCGTACGGCATCTCATAACTCACCACGTTTATGATAAAGCAGAGCAGTTGTTTTTGGAGACAGGCACTTTGGTATTCAGCAGCCCCAGAGGCGACGCCGCGGTGTGCTCTCGCCACCATTCACCAGTTAACGCGCCCATTTTTTCCTCCCCTTTCTCGAGTGTGCCTGAAGGAAATTTATTGCAGCCGGCGACTGCTATGGGCAAATACTAATAAAATGGTGTTTTGCTGCAATTTGTTTAATTGGCCACAGAAGAGAAGCCTTGCATGCTAGATCCAGCTCCTGACACCTCCTGCCCGGTCCACAGATGTTCTCACCGTGAAGCGCTCGCATCTCCGCGTTTACGGTAGGGAGAAAACAAACCCCCACTATAAAATCTTTACTACTGCAGCAGATCTGATCTGATTTAACATGCATATTTACTGTGGCAGGCTGCTGGCAACCTCTCTGATTTATTCAGCAAAAGGCACTACTTAACATAGATTCTCCCCTCCTTGCCACCTTCCAGATACTCATTCCCATCCCAACGATTCTCATCTGATGGACAGCACAGAGCGGGGCAGCGACACAGCTCAGAAATACTGATAATCCTGTGAGCCAAACAAGTTCAGACAAATAAAGTTTATGCCCTTTGCTTACCAATACAACCAAACTCTCATGGTTAAGATACTACTTCTCGTGGCAAATACAGATTTTATGGCATCAGCTCAAAGATGAAGGTCAGGACCGCGCTGCACGGGTACAGAGGAGCCAGGGCAGGTATCGGAAGGTTTATCATCTTTGGCATTAACGAGAATTACCAAAGCAGCACACGAGTGTGCTCGTGTTCTCATGGACACGGGCTGCAGCCAGGTCCTGAAGTGGTGGGTGAAGAGCTACACGCAAGGGAAGAGGATGCAGGCAGGGACAAGAATGCTGTCCTGGCTGGCTCTGAGGACTGGGAACGGATGGGACCTCGCAGAGCAAGAAGCGCCGGCGCGAAAGGCAGGAGCTGCCCGGGGTGAGCCCACGGGACCGGCAGACTCGGGGGAATTGCACCTGATACACCTCCGACCCACGGTACACAACACCTTCTCCTGCATAGATTATTTTCTTTACACACCGGAGCCGTTATCTGAAGGCAGAGAATGCAAACCATTATCCCCAGGTCTATTGGATCAGCTTCTCCATTCTTTTATCTTCTCTTATTGAGGAGATTAAAACCCTGCTGTGCTCAGGGAAGCTCCCCCGGAAGGCAGAGGTGCTGATTGCCACAGGAGTGCGAGGCCGTGCCAACTCTCACATGATTTTTTCCTACTAAAAATACACAAACTGGGTCATTCTGACACGGGAAAATATGTGGGGCATCTCCAGCGCTGGCTGTGGCAGTAGCGAGCCACCAGCCACCACAGTTATGTGCAAGGGACGGCACCTTGGCTGTGTAGTTTTTATCCAGATGGATTGTTTTGGGAACATCGGAGAGAAAAGCTCCCGGCCGCTTTGCCTTCCTCTCCCACGCAAGGAGGCAGAGCTTGCTTTGGGCAGTGCTGGCAGCCCTGAACCTGTCAGTTCGTGGCCAGGAGGAAGAAGCAGGACGAGAGTCAGCGGTGCTGGACTGATGGGAGAGATTTCAAAAGCCTGGCTGAATTCCTCCAGCCCGCCTCAGTTTAAAAAGTGGGGCAGAAAACATCACAAAAAGAAACTCTGCGAAAATTTCCCGACTCCAACGAGGCCAGAAGTACTGGGACGGCGGGTTTTGCTCCTGCCGCTCCCGACTCCGCCGCGCTGTCGTCCGCCGGTCTCACCCCATCTCCCTCAGGTAGCTCCGAAAATGGGTTGAACGCACGTCTCGGGCCCGAGGCAATATTACACAGCTCTTACTCCAACCTCTGGAGCTCACTCAATTTATACTTATTGTGTCTCGCTCCTCTCCGCACTGCTTGTAGGAACCCCAAAGCTGTTATTCACTCCGAGGAATTAGTAATACTCGGCAGCTTAAATTATTTTGTTTCACTCTAGGCTGCTGGAAAGGCAGGCGGTGGGACGGGGCAGTGCAAGGGATCCTGCCCAGGCCGGGAGGTTTGGGGAGAAGCTGGTAGGAGGGACTCCTCCCCAGGGAGCTGTGGGGTTTGCAGCCTGCAAACCATCCTTTCTTGGCACCGGGGCCCCAGGGCAGAGCTCCAGCCTAACTCGAGGCCGGGCACGGCGCCATCGCGACAGACGGCCCCGAGTGCGAGAGCCCGGAGCCGCGGCACTGCCCGTAGGCACCGACTTTGCAGGGCTCAGAAGAGAATTTTCCAGCCACGGACTCTCTCAAACCCAACTCCAGCAGGAGCCGCGAGCAGAGCCTTCGGCGATTGGGAACAGAATTCCGCGTGTCTCCAAGAAGAAGCGAACAGCAGCAGCTTTCCATCTCGCTGGAAACCATCACATGTGTCCCCGACCTCGAGCCCGGGGGGTGCTCAGAGGCTGCTGGAGCCCCGAGACCCCGGCTCGGCGCAGCCGGTGCCGTAGGCAAAGGCCCCGTCTTCTCTAACAGCGCACGTAATATCCTTTCCAAAGGTTTGCTAAGGTTACTCGTGTATTAAGTTAAGCTAACCAATTTACAATGCAAATGTTACATAGATTACAAAGGGTAAATGAGTTGTATGTTGAAGGAGATAGGCTTTACCCAGACAAAAGTGGAACAGACCTGTGGCAAACTGCAATTAATGACCCGAACACATCTTCCAGAATGAAAAATTCATCGAGTCCTCTAAGGATATATAGCCCGAGCAGAAGAAATTATTCACCACCTTCTACATATCCAAAGTGTCACCAAGCCTATTTATCTGGCAAACAAAGTACTTCCCTTCAGCCTTCATATTTCTGCTACCATATGGTGCAGAAGTTCTGAGTTCTTGCTTTTTTTTTTAAAAGTGGATTTTACAAAGAAAGCGCAATTCTAGGGAAACTGAGAGCTGGTCAGTCGTCGGGTGAAGGAAGACTGCAGTAAAGCAAGGACCCCCCCCAAAGTAAAGCCAAGGCAGAGGTGGGGAAACAGCAGCTGGTTTCCAGCACTGGCTTTGCTGAAGCCTCTCTGGGCAAGGAAAAAACCCTGAGAAATTATTCTGTGCCAGCATCTCCTATGCAGGTAGAAAAGGAACAGATCCTGTCTTTTGTAAAACCAAAGTGAATAAAAGTAATAGGTTTCATTTTTTCTTTTTTTTCATCGGGGTGAATCCCTAAAATCTGAGACACCAACACACACTGGTCACTGGATAAAATCCAGACCATGACATTGAGGGAGGCGATTCGTAGTCTGACCACGTGCAAAGGGGAGATAAAACCTAACTGTCCCGTTGGAGGTGGCACTGTTTGTTTCATTAATGCATGTAAAGCACTTTTGTGGTCCCCAGGTGGGTTGGGAAGTGTTGTTATAAAACCGGGACTAAATCTGAGATATTCTCCTCCTTGCCTGTAATGGAAATGAACAGAGCAAACCCTAAGCACACCCTCTGCGGTTCAAGTGATTCAGTATTTCTTTACGCTTTACTACCCTATCGCTGGTGGATAAGCAAAGGGAAAACCAGCTATGGATGCCACAATTAATTTCAAAGGGAAAAAGTTTTCTTTTGCCATAAAGAGCAGGTGTAAAGTTTTGCTCTTGGTAGGTGTGAGCCAGGGAAGCCCTTGGGGAAGGGAGGCAGAGGCTGCTGTGTGCCACATCCCCACACCGGACGGGCTGCCATCCTAATTCTCCTATTTCTATGTCCTGTAACCCCAAACAACCCAGGAACCCTCTTTAAGCAGCAAAACCCTTCCTAGTGACCAAGCCATGGCGCTGGCGCTGCGAGGGTGGAGCAGCAGCCGCCGCCTCCAGGATCCAACCATCTCCTTTAATCCTGGTTTTGCACAAGGGGTTAAAAGGGTTCTAGCTCACCTGTGCATTTATCTGCTGGAGGCAAAAGAAGCTGCAATTATACACCAACACACTTTAGCTAGGCTGGCACCCAAGTGACCTAAAGGAGAGGGAATCAGGGGAACTAAGGTGAGGATGCTGAGGCTGGGAAGCAGGATGCTGCCGGATGGCTTTGGCTGCTGCTCCCCCTCCAGTAACTCCGGGTATAAGGACTGGGGCCCTCGGGAGCGTTGCTGGCCGAGAGCCCAGTGCTGGGCGTGGGGGGCTGTTGGGGACCGTCACCTCCCCAGCCCCGGCTCAGCCGTCTTGGGCTCCCGGCGCGGAGGAGGCAGCAGCGAGCGCTGCCCTTCTGCTACTGTTTGCTGAACAAAACCAATGCTGTAACTCGGAGCTAACCGGTTAAGCAGCACTCATCATGCCTAATTTACAAAAGAAGGGGCATATTTCAAAATATTTATTCTGCCTTTCCCAGTTGGATTGGCATAAGCATGTGGAAATCTTCGAGGAATCAAACAACTGTTAATCACCTCAAGCTATTCCAGGCTGAGTTTGCTATGTAAGCTGCCGCCCTCTGTTTACACATAAGAAGCAATGACTCAAAGAATCCTATAGAGACTATTTCCCCCCCCCCCTCCTTTTTAACGATGAGGTCTGGCCAAACGGCTTAAAGGGCCCAGCTATTTAGTATTGGAGCTGCACCTTCTCGCCTCCCTCTCTCCCCTGTAATATCTCCATTTGTATTCAGCCGGCGAGCTCGGGTGGGATGGGAAGGGGGAGGGAGAGGCGCTGGGCTTCGCAGCCCGCCCGCCTCATCGCGCTGCCAACCCCCGGGGCTGGAGGGACATGGATGCTCCCGACAGTATCGAGAGAACAAGGGCAGGCTTGGACGTTGCGACATGCCAGGTGCTCTGCGACGCGCTAAAATATCCCAAACCCACGGCAAAACCTCCCACTGCAAGTGGGATTTCAAGACCCAGACGCTGTTGAAGCGGAGAGTCAAGAGCAGAAGGAGCATCCCAGCCACATGGTTTGGACCCCCCGCCCTTTCTTGCTTTTTTGAGCTGCTGCCACCCACGGCCTCGACACCCCTCGGCATCAGCCAGGCAGGCGCCGGTTCTGCTCGCCCCAAACGCTTCAGCGTTTCCCCCGCTAACGCCGATCCCCCACGCAGCCTGCAGACGACGAGGCCGGCATCGACCACGCTCGGTGCTTTTTCAATTAAACCAGGCTCCAGCCTGTTCAAAAGCAAAGCAAACCCAGTAGTGCCCCGCTCTCCTTCCCTTTCATCCGCCTGCCAGCGAGCCGCTGCCGCGAGCATGCGCCGGGCTCTCCTTCGCACCGTGGCACTGGTGCTGAATGCTGATGAGAAATTCTTGGTCCAACCCCAGGCACTCATTTTCAAGTAATTAACTTGGCACCACCACAGCACACGGCAGATCCGACTTTCCCGACCAGGAGATAACTGAATTAAAAGGCCAGGTGTGGGATTATTTATGGCCAAACTTGCTTCTTCCCCACTCGCAGCTTTAAGCTGGCGATGATAATTTTATCCAGGACTCTCCGTCTTCCTACCCAGTCTGAAGGCTGACACGGTTCTTTGTTGGGGAGCAGAGCACGAGGGCACCGCGGCGGGGAGTGGCGCTGGGATGCTGAGGGAGACCTCAAGCACCCCAGGGTGTCTGAGCTGCCCCCTGACCCTGCTGTCAGGGCAGTTTGGGGACAGCTGAGGGTTTTTTTTTATCATTTCTACTGTATTGACACACCGCACACGGTATTACCTATTATTGATATATCTTATTCCTGAATCTGGGCGGAACGAGTGAAATCCCTGCTCATCTCCAGACGCCAGCAGCTCAGCTAAGTCAGAGCTCCTGTTTTCTACCCCGAATCCCCCCCTGATACTCTTCCCCTTCCTCCTCCCAGATGCCTGGAGGATGATGTGGTGGGGAAGGAGGGCAGCGTGATGGGAAAAGCCACGGGATGGAGAACCAGGAGCTCCCTCCACGCAGCCACGCAATGCTGCTGCCCCTTGGGCTTACGCTGGCAAATTATTCCTGATTGCAGAACCTGGAGTTTTCTATATAAAAACCCAAGCCCCAACAGGCGGAACAAAAAGAGGTGACAGACGTGGGTCGTGCCCCCCACAATCCCACTGCTGGCCTCGCAGCTCCCAGCTCCAGCGCAGCTTCTAATGATGCTCCAGCTCCAAGAAATGCAACCCGAGGTTATGTTTTAGACCGACACAGGACTTCTTATGCCAGAGGCCACAGCCCTCAGTGCAAACACACCTCTGCAGGTCTGCCAGGATGGATAACAGAAAAGGTAAAGCAATTCCCCAAGCTCAGTGGTGGGGAAAGACCCCAAACTCTCCCCTCACTCAGCTACTGGCACTCCCCTCTTTGCTCAGTGGCCACCAAGCGTGGGCAGAAGTGGGGAAACCTGGTCCCCAAAGGGGAACATTTGACCGTGCTGGTGTCCAAGCAGACACTGCGGGGGGCACCGATGGCAGCCCGACCGAGCAGGGATGTGGACGGGGGAAACCATCTCTGCAGACAGCGGAGAGGAAAGCTGCAGCCTGTGAGGCAGCAGGAGCGGTGACATATGAGGATAACGAGTGTTGACATATGAAGATACAGCCAAACTGAAAGCTACATCCTATTTAGCTTTTAATTTGGATGCTCATAGAGTGGATTCTGAAGCCCCGTTTCATCACTGCTCTTAAAATGGATCTGACTTACAGGAAACAACCTGATGTGAAACTGCATTACTTACAAACTTGACTTGAATACCACCATCCGCCGCCCTGGATATCCGCCCCGAGAAATCCCGCGGCACGTCTGGGCAAGCTGTGCCCCTGGAAAAAGCACCTGGGTTAAGAAACCCACGGATCTGGCCCCAAACAACGTGGCTACGACAAACAGCGTAGGTGATGTGTTTGTCTTAACTGCACAGGTTGGGGCCAGATCCTGAGAGCAGAGAGGCAGGCTGCTGAGCCCACCCCAGCAACAGGCACCAGGACCAGAGCTGGCACGGGCACCCCAGCTGCGATCACACCTTCCCCCCAGCACTGACTTGGGAACCCGCCGAGCATCTTCTTGAGCGAAGGTGCCAGCGCAGCCGCTGTCGCCACCTCTCGCGGGGACCGCCCGGGGCTGGAGATGCCTCGGTGCCCTCCGCTCGCCCCGGGGCAGTGCCCAGACGGTATCTCCCCTCCCGACCTGCCCCACTCAGCCTTTTCCCCGGGTTCTCCTCTCCCGCTTTGCTCCTGGTCAATCTTCCAGCTGCTGAACTTAACGGGGGACGCGCAGGCAAAGGTTCGCTACCTGCGGCTCCCGCTAATCGCGTCCCAGATCCCCCGGCGGAAACATCAACCAGAATAAAGTAACAACAGCAAAGACAACAATCACGCGTTACTATTTCCATCTCTGCTTTTGCTTTCTCCTTTTAAAAAGTAATTCCTGACTCGCGGCTCAGAAGAGGCCCCTGTGATCCCCGGGTAATGGCCTGCCCTCTATGCAGAGTGGAATAGAGTTAGAATGAACGCTCCAGAAACCCTGACAGCCCGTTTAACAAGGTGTCTAACATCCCATTTCCTCTGCACTTCCTCTCTCCTTAATCCTTTTATGCGAAACTCACTCAGGAGTAAGCACGTGTGAAATTGAGGACTCTCTAATACACATTGCACGACACAGGCTCACTGAAATGGAGTGTCTCAGCCTTGTTCCGTCAAACAGTGCCAAGAGGAAGCCGACGTTAATCAAAGAGTCTTTTCCATGTGTCCAGGGCCTTGTGCACCCGCAGAGCAAATAAACAGCTTTCCGCTGCCACCGCTTTCCCAACACTTTCATCTTCTGAAAGCTCCAGATTCAACAGGGCAGCTCCGAGAAACAGGAGGGGTGAAAATGGAGAGGAGCACGGGGCGCTCCAAGCCTCCCGACGGCTCCCGCTTCGGGCGGGGGTGTGGAAGGAGTCACCAGCCTTTGATTTTGCAAAAATAACATCTATGGGGCAGGACGAAACTGCTCCCCAGGCCGCTGAGCATCGGAGCTGCGGGTGGGCTCAGCCACCCGTACCCTGGAGCATCCCAGGGTACAAGCATCCCGGGGCAGCAGATCAGTTCGGAGACAGGGACAAAGCACGTCGCTTTGAAGAATAATAAAGGGGATTGGATTGAGCTTGGAGCAGCTCAGGTCTCCCAAAAGCTGAACTGAACCTGCTTCAAGGATTATTCCTGTGTTTCCCGTGACTTCTGAGCTTCAAGCAGCCCGGCCATGAGGTTTGCAGGGCTGGGAAGAACTCGTCAATCCTGCGCAGCCGCAGTCGGGGCCAGGCTGGCCCTGCTAACGTCGAGGAAAGTTTATCGTGATGTTAAGATTTCTCACAGAGCAGCCCAGAGACACGCAAAAAGTCACGGAGAGAGGCCGAGCTCCCCACAAGGGGCGAAACAGGTCGGCACAGGCGATTCGCAGAATTGGTTTTGCTGATTTCAGAGGTTTGAGATCTTAAAAAATACATTTGCTTTTAGATATTCTTCTTTATAACCAGCCCCATCCCGCAGTGGCAAAACGCTTACGCTTTTTACTCAGTGACTTGGATTTTTCCACAGAAAAGCTTTTCCCTCCTAAAGCAAGGAAAACGAATGTCAGAAAGGAAACCGAAAGTCCTCCTGATAAATTCCCAGGGAATACTTCCACTATTTTTGTGTATGTTTTAACCACAGGCCACGTCCACCTAAGATTTGAGCAATTTGCTATTTAACACCGGGTACAGCTTATATCAGGGGATAATATGCTGCAATTGCAGGCGGACAGACTTGATCCAATAGGTCTATTATCTCCCCCCGTTACTATGATCCTGTCCTAATTAGGATCTCACACCGACCAGATACACCAGAAGTCAATGACAACTTCATTTATCCAAGGGCTTCGGTCTGGGAAAGCTGTCTGGTGTTTTTAAGTCACCATCAAGTAGGTATTGATTCAGTGAAGTCAGGAAATGATACTTCATTTACGCACTTTAGCCTGGAATTTGGAGCGTGGGCTATTGCTCACCGGGCGGCCCCGGGGTGCGAGGGCTGAGCTGGGTCTGAGCAGTTAAAATACTGAATTTTTCCCCACCAGACTTTCCAAGGGTTAAAATTCACGGCAAATCAACAAACGTTTGGATCAATAAGGGATGCAGGGGACTGATTTGCATGCGTACTCTCAAACCCTCTGCTGGAAGAGGAGCCTGGGAAGCACAGCATCGGGGTTGCATGGAAAAGCAGAGAATCCCTCTAATTGCACGGTGGAATGCAGATTACAGACCTGGAGACGACGAGCAGCGCTAAACCCAGCTTCTAAAAATAAACAAACACACAACATGAACCCCCAAGCGAACGCGATTTCCGTATTATCACCGCACCGTGTAAATGATAGCGTCCCTCCGGATTAGCCGACGGAGAGCGGGCTGGGGCGTCGGGAAGATAAGGCCTCTTTAATCTGCACACATAATCAGCCGAAGGGAAAATATAAAATGCTAATAACAAATTGGAATTCAATCTTAAAAGGATGCAACAAACACCAGAACCATTCTCCCCGCTTGCCTTTGGAAAAAAAAAAAAAGGAGCAAGGCAGCCTCTCCTCCTGCCACCAACCTCCCAGCTGTTTCTTGCCTGCATTTTCCCCTCCAAAATGCTCCTTTACAACACTTTAGGGGGCGAAATCTTCCCATAACTATCTCGGCCCCCATTTTACTCTGCCCCATACATCCAACTTTACGTTTGAAATGGATCGGTTTACTCGTGACTAAATACAGCGCGGCTCTCCGCATCCCTTGGCTGGGTGGAACACTATAAAAGGTAAGTGGCACAATACATCATCTTAAAAGGTGGCTTATCTGGAGAGGAGGGGTAGGAAATATTGTGCGAGGGACTCTCTGCATCCGAGGCGCAATTGGATTCCATTTTTCCTTTTGAAATAGGGAAGGGCGAGTACGTTGCCAGCGCCTGAAAAATCACGACAAACCACGAGGCAGGCGGTGAGGGACGGGCTCCCTCGACGCGGAGGGGAGGGTTGTGCCGTGCTGAACCATTCCTAATTTCCTAAATGGGTCAGGAAGGTACCTGCACGTCACCACCTAGTTGAAGACCCCAAAGCCCGGCTGACACGTGTGACATCCCCGCGCCGAACCCAGGAAAGCTCTTTCCCTTTATTCAAACCAGCAGAAATGCAAAAAAAAACGGAAAAGTAATTTTTCTTCCTAACTGTGCCGATCCCGGCTCGCACGGCTGCGCCGCTGAAGCGAGTCACGTCCCTGGGCAGCGCGGGAGGGACGTGGGCTCGGGGGGGGATCCACGCGGACCCGCGCCTGCAGCCGCCCCGGCGATCGGCCGCGAGCCGCTGAGTAAGATGAACGTTTGCGCGGTCACCCCTCGGCACAGGGACCGGTCTTTTCCTGCTGCGCAGAACAACGCTCTGACCGTCAAACCCACCCATTGTTTAAGCCTCACCAAATGCTTCTGAGCGGAATTAAGAGAGATCAGAAATATTTCACTCAATTTCTGCCAGCCTTCCTCCACCTAAAGCGAACAAACCAGCGAGCAAACGTCCTTCTCTCCGATCCCAGCACACCAAACAGCCCCACCACCACCGCGTTCAGGCGACCGGTGGTCCTCGCTGTTTGTCATTAGGTTCCAGAATCAACACCCTGACCTGCACGGGGAGGTAAGACGCAGCTGTGGCGCTTTTTTGATTTTTTTTTTTTTTTGCTGTGCCATGTCACATGCTGCGCTGTCACGTTGGGAATTAGCTTTTCCACGTACGTTGGGAACCTCCCCCCCACAGCCTGGTTTCCAGGGTGTAGGTGAGGTTACTCGGGTTTAACGTTCATTCTTCCGCGTCCCCAGAAAGTCAACACTCCGCAGCAGTAGAGAAAATCCAGCATCAACGTAGAGATTTGGGGTTAAGCCACGGGCTGCTGCAAACCACGTAAGCCCCAGTGACAGTACATTTATTTCCTCCCCACGCCTTTGCTCAGACACTGCAAACAGGGCAGATTTCCTATTACACACACGCACACACCCGGCCAAATCCTGTATATTGGGCAGGAAGATTATTGAACAAAAGTAAGTGATAAAAGCACGGGCCAAAAAGATGTGTTATAGTGTTTTCCTTTGAGGCAAAGACAAAGAAGACACTTTGCTGTTTGTTGTGCCAGAGAATCATCTCTGATTGTTTGTGTCACGGTGGCAGATAAGTGCAAAGGAGATAGATGTTCTGTCTCCGAGGCACAGTTCTCATCTGTATACTATAAATTTATGCCTGCTGGTCGCAAGCCTCATGATTCAGAGCCGGTGTATGACTGCGATCCGAGCCGAGGAAAGCCACTGCCTTCGCGCCTGACGTTGATCGGCTTCATTCCTCTTGTCAGTCGGCCCCCGAGCAACGTCCCCTCACATTAGAGTCACTCGGTCCCCGCAGGGCTGTCCCGCACGGGGCTGCTCCTGCTTCCAGCAAGCACACCCCGCCGCGCAATGGCCTTGCTTATGGGGGAGGTACAAAAATTCCCTTCCCTCCTGGCAGTCTGGGATTCCTTAATCTTCCCGTTCCCTAAATCCAAAGTTGTCTGAGCAAAGCAAGCACGCAGGTTGGAAAGGAGGAAAATGGCTCCAGAGTGGTCAGCTCTGCGCTCGGAAAACCCATTCCCACGGCTCCTGGTCGCCACACGTGGTTCTGGAGGAGTCATCTCCAGAACAGCAACGCCGCTCAGCCTGCCTTTCAGAAGCCACGTGTAATCGCTGCCTGTTTGTGTTACACATGTTCACTGGGGCACCATCGACACAAACATATAATCCAAATAATTATATTCAAACTGACCTGAAAGAGCATCTTGGCCTGAGCATTCTCTCATTCATTCAGTATTCCATTAATTAACTAGACCTTACAGTGTGCTCTGAAGGCGGCCAAAACCAGGCTTGGAGAGGGTAATGAGGCAACGGTAAGTTTTCGTACACAGCAGCGTATAACTATGGCTGACACACATTAATGCTCAGCCAATTAACAAGGATCAGATTTGAGCCCAGATCTCTCACATCCTTTTTCGTCCCCATCTCTGGGCTTCGCTTCACGGTGTGCCCGGAGCTTCGCTGCTCCTCCCTACCCTTCACCTTCCTCACACCAGAAGGATGATGGACCCTGCCCCTTCCTCACACTGCTCCAAAGAGGTACAAGACTTTCGAAGCACGTTTTTAACACCAGGACTTTCTAAAAGAAGCAGGGGATTAAAACCGACACTGATTGTTTCAAGACCGTTTACAAGGGCTTGGGTTTCCTTGTACCCATGTCTCCGATGGCAAGACCCGTGCACCAAGTGTGGATGTCAGTAAAGAGAAATGATCAGCCGTGATCATTACAAGATGACAAGAGCTTTTTTTTTTTTGCTGTGCTTCCATCTCCCGTGCAGCAGAGCCTGCCTTCGCTTGGAAGTTCACTCATGTCAGGGTAAGACACCGAGTTAGAGTAAAACATCTCACCAACACCTCTGTTTGGGTCTGCTCTGCTCACACCAGGAGAGCAGGGCAGGAATCGAAAAGTAAAGGGTGATGGAGAGAGGCCAACAAACATCCCAACAATATATTTCCTTAGGTAAATAGGAGAGGGCAAGAACAGTCCCACTAGGTGAGCCCTTCAAAGCAACAGCATCAGCGAAACCTTCACCCACCCTCCCGACCCGAGCGGGGCAGCTGGGAGCTCTTCTCACGCGGAGGTTGGCCGTCCCTTCAGGAGCGAAGGAGATGAAAGAATCCCCCGGCTCTGCTCCTGCCTTCCCCTCCAGAGCTGAGAGCTTGTTTGTTTGTGTCTGTAAACAACTCCAATTTCCCCCAGCTGCTGATTGCTTAATTTCATGCTCCTCTGCAACAAGACCAGTATCTTCGCTCATCTCCTTACCTCTCCTTCCTGCAATCACTCACACGTCCAGCCCCCTGCCCTGCCCCACGGGTTTGGAGCAACCAGCCGACGCGGGGATCCCAGAGGAAATGAGCTTTTGCTCCCGTTACTGGACAACCTGGAAGGCTGAGGGAAATGAGGGCTAAGCCTAGGAGTTTAATTTCCCCTTGTGATGATCAAGGGACTTCAATTATTATTTTTTTTCTCTTTTTGTACCTCTGAAGTCACAAGGAATTTAGCCAGAGCCAAAGACAAATGAGTGAGTTCACTCGAGGCTCAGGATTTCACCACAAATCACCTTCGCCAGGGAAGTTTTTATTGCAGGAGTTTCTGGGTTAACCCAACACAGGAGCAGAAGCGCTACTAACCCCGAGAGGCGTGCTCGCTTTGCGCAGGCAATCATCACCTGCCACCTTGTATTTCTGAAACCGGCCCCAGACTCGTCCAGGATTCCCCAGGTACCCGTTCCCCCGGGAATTTCATGGGCAGAAAACTTGAAAAGCTAACTTGTGCTCCCTGTTTCGGGTCAGTGAGTGTTACGGAAGCCCTTTAGCACAAGTAGGCATCCCCTAGAAGAACAGCGACCCAGCGGTTGCTTTGCTACAGGGCTCACGTCACCTTTGAAACGCTCACGTGAAGGAGCAACCCTCTTAATCCTTGTGTCCCTGGAGCAACCTGCTCCCAAACACCCGGGAAAACAGGCAGAGCTAAACTCGTGCACACGGTTTCAACCTCTCTTGGGGTAATCTTATCTCAAACTTTCCATTCCGGTGTTTCCTTATTGTTGCTGGGATGCAACGCTCTAGGGATAGACCTGAATCCTGGTGTTCCAGCAGTGCTGCTGGTGAGACTGGGAAGAAGCCCAGGAAACTCCTCAAGCCACAATATATAAAACAAAGCTCGTGTAAACCTGTACTTGCCAAGTCCCCACACGGAGCCCTTGGGAACTCAGAGGTACCTGGGTAAAAGACCCTCAGCTACGGACCTGAAAACCAGAGCTTCAGCCCCAGCCTTGCCACATGTTTCCTTTGTAAATCATTCAACCCATCCAGACATCAACATCCCCAAACCCAGAAAACAGAGAACAGGCTTAACTTCCTTCCCTTGACACCTGAGTTTAAAACCTGTCCCTCTCACACTTGGTGTGGCCGAAAATCAAACCTTCACGGCACAAGAACACCACCACAAAATGCTATTTCGCATGACCCCGATTACAGTTTTTATCTTTGCTGGCCATTCACTGAATTCAGAAGTGGCTCGTCCCGTGCCAGAGCCGAGCGTGCCCGTAGATCCACGGGTGGGCACCTGGGGGAGCAAGGGCAAAGGAGATCACCCGCAGATCACCGCCCTCTCCGATGCCAGACGCGACTTCTTCGGGAGCTTTGGCCCTCTTGGCCTGGCACGAAGCTCCTCAGAAAGGAGAGGTTGGCTCCTGTGCCATGTACATTGTCTTAGGAGATTGATTTTCCACCTGTAAAAGTGATCTACGTTCTCCCTCCTCTCCTGGATGCCTCAGTCAAAAGAGAAAATGGATCTTTTTAAAGATACATGTATCCATCACTATTATTTACATTCTAATATGCGTACACAGCTCTGCTCCAACAAGGGAAATGTAAATCAGATGGACATCGTTCCCTGAATGCCCTAAAGAGCTCCATTCCCGCCAAATTAAAATAGAAAATGCTCTTTTAAAATGCACCTTTAATATGTAAAAGCTGCTGCATCCTGACTCTAAATAAACCAAACTTGAGCTACATGCCAAATATGTTAGATAAAGGACAGGTAAGACGGTAGTATCTGGCCAAGGAATCGGTCCTAAACAGCTATTTATATTAATGCAAAGAAGGTACAATGTTCTTCCTCTTGATATATGCTGCAGTGGGATATAGTTTTGTCCCACTAGTGAGAATAAAAACGTACAGTTCATGATAGGCAAAGTCACATGTGTGAGATAAAAAGCTCCAACTATAATATATGTCTTCACCATGTATTCTCTTCAGGATTTTCTTTAGATCTTCGGATGACAACAAGAAAACACTTACTCAAGGTTAGACACTGCTCTCCGGGCTTTTTAATAACCATTCCCTGTATCCTGGGGGGATTGCGTCCGTGAAATAAGGCAAACTCGGCTTCAGCCGCCGGACTTGCAGAGACAAGGCAGAATCCCGATGCCTTTGTCTCTGTTTCACTGCACACGGGAACGAGCGACGCGCGCGGGCTCGGGGCTGAGCCACGGGACGGCGACGAACAGCTCGGTGCCAGCGGGAGCGAAGCAGCCGCCCTGCCGAACCCCTCCTCTGCCTGATTTTGAAGCTTCATAAACACGCCAAGACTTTGAAGCAAGTTCTGCCTCTTCCTATTTCTGCACCCCACGGGTAAAACCCAAGGAAAGCCCAAGCACGGGGACTCGCTCTGCTCCCTACAGACAATTCCACAGCCCACGCGTGGAGATGAGAGCGCGGATCCCTGGTGCAGCCAGGCACCCTCTCCCCACGGATTCTAAGAAAGAAGGAGCCCACGCACCCCATCCCATCCCTGGCAGCTTTTCCAAGAGCGGGAGCAGGTCTGGAAGGGCAGAGCTGCCTGCGCGACAGCGATTCACTGAACTGGGGCCAGCTCAACACCCCCAGACCACACAAACACCATCAAACCTTAAAGACGACCGTAAAAAACAGTGGTTGCATTGCTCCTACCTATGAAAAGAAGACCCACACCCACGATAAGACAAAAAAACTTGGTTTAAAAGCAAATCCCTCCTCTCCAGCCAGCGCAGGCAGCAGGGCTGCAGCCGGGGTGACACCGCCGAGGGCTCGCACGTGCTTCTTGCCCCGCGAGGCTCTTCCTCGCAAAAGCACAGACCTCTCCCGGCAGGCTCCTGATAAATCTGCTGTGTCAAAGCAGAATATCGCTGAGCAGAGATGGTATCTGGCCCATGCCCCGCTCGGCGGAGCGCAGGCAGGGACTGCTCAGTCCCTTGCCACTGATACCATCTCCGCCACGGAAATGAGAAGAGAGAAAGCCAAGTGCCCATGCACCGAGCCCGGCCCTCCTCTTCCTCCTCCTTCATTTGACACACGCGGTGTCGCAGAGCAAACTCACAAAGCCACGCACCCACGGAAAACATTTTGCCACGGAAGCCGAAATTTTAGCGCAGGATGCGGTGCAGCTCCCAAGCCAGCGGACCAGAAACAAATCCCAGGAGAGTCAGGATTTGGCGGAAACGCAGGTTGATTTGAAAAGGCGAGCTGCTGAGCTACCCTCTTTCTGCAGCTCAGGTATCCTTTAAGCATCACCTTGTCCCTAACTACTCTGGTGTACCACGCTCCGAACGCTCCCCCCTTTTTCTCCCTCTTGCTGCCAACTGATAAACCCACATCCACACCCTCCGTGTCCAGCGGCTGCTGCTTTACACCAGAAGGCGCGGCGTTACAATATGCTTGGCTTGATATTTCTTTTCAGCCCCCAAAACAAAGCTTAATCAGGCAGCGAAAGCGGTAGTGAACATGAAGTATTCTGGGGACGGTTTTCCTTCTGGGTTGCTGCTTTCTGACACATCCCCTGGTCCAGCAATAACACGTTCTCCACTTTGCATGAAGAAAAACATCAGCAGGAGAGGTTTTGCTACTGCCTGAAAGGAAGGGGGGAGCCTGGATGCCCAAGAGGGGGAAGGACAGTGCAAAAGGCATCCCAGGGCAGGCATGGCCATGAGCTCCGTGCAAGGATTCACCTCTTTTATTACAGCCTCTGCTTATTATTATCATCACTGAACCTGTTTCGTAATTCAACAGCACCAATTGGCTTGGATCACCAGAGTTTGGGGAGACGGGGATGCTCCCCACGCTGCCAGGCAGCTCAGCATCTCCTCTCACTGCCCAACAGACCGATGAATTAAACCCAAAAATCAGCTGGCTTCATCTATCCATCGGGGTATAATCCCGCTATTAGAACACGTGTCCGGGTACGATCACGGTGACCCATCAGCTGTAAACGACACAGGATATTTTGGAAGGGAAAAACCAATTTGCTTCCACTATTTGCTTCTTTCTCTCGTTCTTGACCCCGCGAGCGTAGGAACGTTTCCCCGCGCCTCCGCTGTTGAAAGACACGCTCTCATCAAGGAGGAGTAAATCACAATAACAGGGAAAATAAACCTTCCCCTGAAAAAAAAAATTATTCCCATCTATCTATTTATTTATTTATTTCTCTGCCTTGGCGCGAGTCTATATTAAAAAAAAAAAAAAAATTGCATAATTTGCGGCGGCGGCTGCTCTCTGATTAGCAGCCGGGACTCCGGCTGAGCATCCTCGCTCCGCTCCTCATCCTCCCGCCCCTGCTCATCTCTCCGCGCCGGCGGGGCGGTCGTGGGGCACGTCGACGCTTTTCCCCTTTAAATCTAACTCAGGTAATGAAAACGCACAAGAAAATAGTGCGGGTGCATCTGGGAGCAGTAGAAAACAGTTAGATCTTCATAGAGCCATAAAGAAGTAAACAGTAGGCTGCTATGAAGATCTATGGGACCCCGCAGTGCCATTGTCTTCAAAAGGAATTAAAAACAAATTGCTGAGGGCCAGCACATAATTTAGAGACTCACGGCAATTTTATGACTTGCTAATGTTCCTAATTACATGCCCGTGAAAGGCTTAATTAATTGGGGGATGTAGCAAAAAGTGGAGCCTGTGTTTGTTATCATGGTTCCACTGCATTGATTTTAGTGCCTATGGAGAATTTAGGGCCTCTTTATTTGCACAAAGAAAATGCAAGTCTCTCGAAAAAATGCACATTAAGATCAACCCCTCGCTGCTATCTAATATACTTTCCTCTACTTAACCAAAGTGCTTGTAATCATATTTTGTAAATGTTGGTGCCGTTAATTGCATTGTGAGAGAAAATAGGTTCCGCTCGACTGGTCGTGGAGAATTTTATAAAGTTCTTTTTTTTCCTGCTCCCAATTCTGAGGATTCTGAGAGAGAAACTCATCAGAAGTTGCTGGGGCGGGCAGGGAGCGGGGCTGCTCTGCTTCTCCCCGCGCGCCGGCCGGGTCGGTGGGCTCAGGGGCTTCTCCTGCACCCACCCGCCGGGCTCAGCTCCCTCAGCAGGGCTGGGGTTTCCCTGCACCCTTCCAGCTGGGGCACCTGGAGAGCTGTGCCATGGGGAAAAGCCTCTGAACCTGCTCACACCAGGGCAAAGCTCAACGCTCAGTTCCCACCTAGCCCTTCGAAGGCGCTCGGTGTATTCTGAGCTCAAGGCTTTGCTGTGGAAAAAGGAAAGGGCTTGTCATGGTGTTAAACATGGGACCGTGCTGCAAACCCTCTTCCCTAACGTGCACGGAAGGTCCAAAGCGACCATCCGCAGCCAGAAAGAACTTCATGTTGAGGAATGTAAAAAACCACAATAAAAAAACGTGCTGCAGCGCGCAGAAGCACCGCGAAACCTCGCTGCGCTGGTACGACACGCCCGCGTTTCTCAAGGCTCTAACAGACATCTGCACTTATCCACATCAACAAAAAAAAAAAAAAAATACAAAAAGGAGTTTGGACAACCTCTTCCCCCAGCTCACAGGTCTGAAGGAGAAGCGGAGGCAGGACAAAGACAAATGTGGAGCATCTGAAAGCGAGCGGGGAGGTGGGATGGAGCCCACCTCAGGCTGTTCCTCGCAGGCAACGAACGTGCCGGAGAGCACGTGTCTCCTTTTCCCAGCACGGCCAGTTCCCACGAGGGGAAGATGCCCGGCGGGAGGGACGGGCAGGGGGGCACAGGCACCAGGCTCTGCCTGACCGTGTCGCCGGGAGCGAGCTCTGATTGCAAGACCCATTTCATCGAGGTGAAAAATAACTTGATTCTGGAAGCTCAAACCCAGTATTTTAACCTAGTGAATGACGTCGCTTTTCCCTTTCACCCCTCCTCTGTTGCTTACATTTTTTTTTCCCCTTAAAGGCAGTTGGGAACTTCACGCTGCCGACTGCTAGAGAGCTGAGAAAGTCAGGGCAGCTGCAGCCTTTGCAAGACCAGGCAGGCTCGGTAACAGCACAGCCAGGATAAAGAAACCCTCCCGTTTGCTTTTACTCTGCAGAAGAGGCTGAGGGTTCCTGCATCTCCTGTTGTACCAACTCATGAAAGCTCAACCTTTCTGCTAAGTTGTCCGAAGCCAAATTTAAGGGTTGCATTAAACAACACAAACAGCAAAGATGGTTTTTTTTTTTTAATATTTCACATTTTGATCAGAGTTAAAATCTCTCCAGAAAAGGAAACACAGGGTGGCTGAGAAGAGCTCTCAGTCTGTGTGTACCGGTTGAAAATCCAGGAAAAAAACCCCTGTGAGAATGGTTGTGATCCAGTCACGAGAGCCCAACCTGGGAAGCCAGGCAAAACGTGGGCAGCAAAGGGCAAAAGCCAGCTCCAGCATCCAGCCCTGTTTGGTCAGGGAGGATAGTGTCGGTCAGACCAAGACAGGTATTTGAATTAGCAGTTTTGGTCAGGACGATGCTCTTCAACAATTAATAACTCAATTGCCAGGGGTGCAGGATTGGCCAGGAGGAGCCCACGCAGCCCCGGTCCCGCCTTCCTCCTCCGTGCACCCGCCTTTCCTTACAGCGCTATTGCAAGGAGGAGAAGGGGGAAAAAAAAAAAAAAGAAAAAAAAAGAAAAAAAAAGGCAAAGCCAAGTTTGTCTGTTGCTCTTGAGAAAAGGAGACGTCTCTCGAAATATAGTTGGCGCTTTGACGATAAGACCTTTGACAGAAACATGAATGACATGAATACTTTGATCTCCAGTCTCAGAAGCTTCAACAGCAATTATGAGTCAAGAGGGGTGAATATGGGCAGCAGCTCAAGCAATGCCCCTGAGGGTGGTGATGCAGTAATTAGAGACAGAACCCCGAGCACCTCTGCCTGCACCACGCACGCAAACCGGGGAGGAGGTGGGCCCGGGGGGGTGGAGAGAAGCGTCACGAAAAAAACAACTCTTACTCTTCTGAGAGACATAAAATCGACACGACTTTATACATTTCAAAGCAAAGATCTTCAAAGACAGGTAAAATGCTAATTCTGCTAATGTAGGATTTTATGTATCTGCTCTGAAAAGGTAAAGCAAATTAATCACCAGCTTTACCCCCTAATATATATCTGTGTTACAAATATATTACATGTCAGATCTAAGGAGATATATCTGAGCAGCGGTGGTTAAAAGAGCATTTCCCTTTTCATGCTCTAATACAGTTATTTTGATCTCTCAGTCTTCATATTTTTTGTTCTCATCAAAGGAACGATGGTGCCAGAGATTAGGATGTTATTTATTTCCCTCTCCCTGTCCTACCCGCGTTAATCACTTCCAGTGTCAACAGCCGCGGCGGTGCCGACCCGGTACTACCAACCCTTGGGGTCACCTCCAAAAAAAAACAACCAACCAAAAAACCCCCCGACCTTCCAAAGCTGATGGAAACGTTATGCAAATGGAGGGTAGGGAGGGGAGTCCCCGAGACAGTCAGGAGAAGGAAACTCTGCTTGCCTTTCCCACCCCTGCTCCAAACCACACGCAGACGGGGAAACGGAGAACGCGGAGAGGGACGGGGGCACAGGGACGGGAGATGGTGACCCAGGAGGTGCTGCCCGGTTCCAGTGCTCCACACCCCAGTCCAGCCAGTTCCCCCCTGTTCATCATGGGATGCCTGTTCCTGCTTCCCCAAAACCCCACTGCCAGGGAGGAGCTGACCCTGCTGTCTCCCGCGGGGCTCTGCTCCTCCCTGCTGGCCCCGGAGAACAGCACGGAGGTGATGGTGAGAGTCGGGATGGAGTCCTGCTTCCCCTGACACCTTGGTGAGGACGGGCAGAGCCCAGAAAAGTTTAGGTTGTCTTCAAAGGGTGGAACTTTGCTCGGGGAACGTTGTCCCAAGAGCCAACACAGGCATGTACTCAGGGTAACGCGGTATCTTCACAGTTTTTTGAGTAAAGCTCCCACCCTACGGTTTAGCATCGGTGCTGGAGTCCTCGTGTGCCCTCCTGGCTCTTCAGCCAGCACTTCCCATGGATGTTAGAAGCATCTGAGCAGTGTCCATCCACACCTCAGGCTGCCTTGATCCCGCAGGGATTTGCTCTCAGGTGGAGGCTCCGTGCGGAGCTTGCCCCAGATGCCGGGGCTTTAACGACCGCGGGAGATCCTGGCGTGTAAAGACCCAGTTAAGATAACTTGGCTAACGTTTGCAGCTAACTAGCTGAGATGAACGGATCAGCTTGTTAAGAGCACAGGGCACCTCGATCGTTATTTGCAGAGATTCACCGAGCAGGTGCACTTGGGGCAGAAACGAATCCTCGAGAGGCAAGGAGCAGGAAAAGCCTGCGGGAGCTGATGTCTTTGAAACAGGTTAAACCAGTGACATTGCCCACCATCAGCATTGTGTTCCTTGCCTTTAAAATGCTGACACTTACAGGTTTGATGGTAACTAGACTGCGTAGGGGCACCTTTGCTTTCACATCAGATCTGCTGACATGAACAAGAGTCGATTCAGATGGGCATCCAAACATTAAAGTCCTTCCCTATTTCCATAAAATGATTGGCAGGATGCCTACTGCTAGCGGCTGGTAGCGCTGCTGATAAATGGCATCTCGATAAAAACTTTGGGCTGTTTTAAGGGAGGGAAAAAAAAAAAAAGGCATACTGTTATTCTAATTCACTCAGCTTCTGACAGGTGAGATGTCTCATCTCTAAAAATTAGATCCTGGCATCTTTTTGCTGGGTGTACATAGAGAAAACACAGAGAAAACTGTTTCCAGTGGCTGGGACAGGAGCATCTCCCCCCCTTCCTTGGCACTGAAAATGTACATCTGGGTAGTACTCAGCAGAGAGTATCTGAAATACGGCAAAAAATGTCCATAGGAAAAGAAAAAGGGGTTTTCCTTTCCAGGTCTGGAACTCCTGAAGCTTTCCAAGGAGTCCTGAGGGCAAGATCTAGCTGGAACAGATGAAATACAGGGTCATTTCTAAGACACAGATACCTGACCCATGGAACCAGCTCCTTCTGGCAACTTAAATGTTAACAAATACATCATTCTTGGAGAGAAAGAAAAAGAACTGCACAGATCACTTGCTGCTGATTCCCAGCTAATCCATCAGTAGATCGACGCAGGTAAAAGAGAGGGATAAAAAGCTAATTTCAAGTCCCAGTAATATTATTATTATTCGTTTTTTGTAGCTTTTTTAAGCACTTAATTCTAGGTATTTTTCTTAAGGTTTAAAAACGACCTCTAAAATGAATCTGAATGCTACAATGGGAACTTTTTTACACTAGAGATCAACCATCTCTTTCTCTCACTCCTTTGCATTTGAAATCATGTGAAACCCCTATGAGTTGGGAGGCCCTGCCAACCTCCCAGGCTCTCTAAGCACATGGAGTCCAGAAACATTCCCTTGCCTGCACGACAGCCACTGACAAGGATGACCCGGCTGTACCCAGCAAAGCTTCCAAGAATCCCATTTTGCTGCTGCTCACAACAACCCGAGTTCGTGCGGATCCTGATGAACGGGCAGCAGAGCTCACAGAAACCAACCAATGACATAGAATCATAGATATGTAGTATCATAGAATCATTGAATCAATCATAGAATCATCAAACCAATCATAGAATCATCCAATAATCAAATAAATCATCGAATCAATCATAGGATCATCAAATCAATCATAGAATCATCCAACAATCAAATAAATTATAGAATCATCAATCATAGAATCATCAAATCATCAACCCAATCATAGAATCATCGAACCATTGAATCATTGAACCATAGAATCATCAAATAAATCACAGAATCATCAAATAAATCAATCATAGAATCATTAAATCAATCATAGAATCATCAAATCATTGAATTAATCATAAAATCATCAAATCAATCATAGAATCAATCACACAATCATAGAATCGTAGAATCATCGAATCATTGACTCAATCATAGAATCATCTAATCAATCATAGAACCATCAAATCAATCATAGAATCATCAAATCGATCATAGAATCATAAAATCAATCATAGAATCATGAAATCAATCATAGAATCATAGAATTATTGAATCAATCATAGAATCATCGAATCAATCATAGAACCAACCATGGAATCATAGAACAGTTTGAGTTGGAAGAGACCTTCAAGATCATCAAGTCCAACCTCTGTCCTAGCCCTATCAACACCACTAAACCATGTCCCTCAGCACAAGATCCACCCATCTCTTAAAATTACAGTTCCCGTGCAACCCAAGGCTGGTCGTCCACAAGCAGCACCATAACGAAGGCAATTAACGGCGGCGACGTCCTTACCTTGATCCCCGTCACGGTTCGCTGGAAGCTGCTCCGAGAGCCGGGACTTCAAACCTGCTTCGCCATCATGTGATCTGACATCGTGCGAGAATTTACTGTGGAGACAAAAAAAAAAAACCAACAACCCCACAAGTGTGAAATGTGACTGTCGATAAAGTAATCCTCGGCAATCAGACAAAATTAATTGTGTGAACATCATTGATCAAACCTACTTAATACATTGGGTTTGTAGGAAGCTGGAATGTAATTTCATTACCAATCTGCTCCATCCTAATGAAATTTCTAATAACACTCTAATTTTGATTTCGGTTAAGGAGAGAATGATGGAAATTTTCTTTTGTGTCTCTTGTAAGGTTTTATTTTATTGGTTTTCTGCAATACTAGGGACACTAATTTTTTTTTAATTTGACATTTTATTAGCAGGGGTTTTGATATAACAACACAGATAAAAAACAAAATTGCAAACCGGACAAAACCTCACAGAAATAGAATTCAAGTCAAAATTAAGGAGCCTAATTTTGAAGAAATTGATTTATTTTATGAGTGGTGATTTAAAAAAATTTTTTTTAAAGTTCTTGCTGATTTTCCGACCTGAAGCAATTTAAATAATAGTTCCTCTCATCCGTAGTTTTAATAGAACAATGCCAGAGGAGTTCAGCCTCACGGGAGAGGCACCAACATGCCTACATCCATCAGGGGTAGATTAGGGTGAGAAGAACCCAGCCCTACCCAAGTCAGTGCTCCCGTGAATTTGGACCTAACCAAGACTTCACTTTTTGGGTCACGTTTTGAAAGAGATGGTTCAGTCCTTCAGACTCTGTTGCGTCAGGGCACGGAGAAGGGTTAGAGGTTAATGAAATCAGGAGTGATGGAGCATCAGGTAACTAACTCGACGGCGGCGCTTGGCCATGTGCGAGGTGCCCCGTGCACCAGGGTCCAGGGGGTCCCCCCAGTCCCCACACTCCACCCCACACCCCTGGATTCTGAGAGCTCCCGCAAAACGCATTTCACTGAGGGTAGAGGGAAAGACTGGAAAAAAGCAACCGTTTAGTTGCTTTTTTTTCTGCTCCCGAGGACTGGAAATGAACAGCGCTCGCCTTTCACACGCATGAGAGGGCAAACCCTGCGCTCAGAGCATCTGGGGGCTGCTGATGGCTCGTCTGGCAACACGTCTGGTGAATAGAAACCGCCTCTCCCCGGCCAGAAGACGCGTGCGGTGCGATCTAGAGGATGTGCTGGGTGCGCGCGGGAGGTCCGCAGGTATTTGGGGGGCTGGGGGGTGACGGGACGGGACGCGGGGAGCAGGCACGGGAGCGCGGAGCATGTGTGCTCGCTGCAGGAAGGCGATGCTCTTGGACTACTGAACTGGTGCCTATCTCCGGTATTTCCATTTTCAGCAATCTGATGTGTTTTGGTGATTTATTCATGACCGGTGTAGTGAAAAATTGGAAAAGGCTAGCGGGATAGCCATGGCCTGGAGATCCAGCATCTGATTGAGGCTACAACTGAATTACTGTCAGAGGCATCATGCAAGGTTTACTCCAGCGAATGTGAAGTTGAATCTTTATATTAATAAGTGAACATGAACTATCACAGAGACTGGCATATGTCTGCTGCCGGGCAGGTCTGGAAAGGAGCTGTCAGATCAACGGGAAGCTCGAGCAGACAAACAGGAGAAGCTCCAGTGCCCGCCTCGACGCGCTGCAGAGGCGTCCGCGGGCATTCGCCGGAGCCACGGCAGCTCAAAAGGCTTCTGTGGGCAAAACTGTCTCGTCTTTAACGCGTACTAAATCGCTCGGGTGGAAGCACACAGGGGAGCCTCGGCTTTCGCTCCGTTACTTAAGCGCATGTGAAAACCTTGCCCCTCGTCCAGGCTACGCTGCTAAAAACCAGCCAAGGAGCACGAGGGAGGCACCGCCGTACCGCACGTCGAATCGCAGCCCGACCAGAAACACCGTTCCAAAAGCAAGCCAAAACTCCGGGAGATACCTTTACCACAAATCAAACCCAGGGAGCCTAAACCTACAGCGCACGCCCTACAAAAAAGGATGATTTTTGTTTCCAAAAAGCAAAAGGAAGATGTCCTGATCAGTGCTGAGCACCCTGCAGCCCAAGGGCCGGTCCCTTTCAGAGCTGCCCCACGTTAATTTTCACATTAAGTACAAGAAACCACTTTCCATCTTGGTTTCCAAGCTGCTGGGTGTAAAAGGGAGGTGAGGAAATGCCCCTTTTCCACAAGGCTCCCCTCCACATCTGACCTTACGAGAAAACAAGACAAAGCAACGACTAATCCAAAGGGCGTATAAAAAAGAAAAAAAAAGGGGGGGAGAGAAGAAAAAAAGAAAAGCAGCAGCAGCTAAACGCTGCGTTACAGTACCATCTAGCAGTTCTTCATAATTACAGCTTCAATTCCACATCCAGCTTCCCACCTAATTACTGCCCCGTGGCTGGTGCCCGCAGAGCGAGAGCCGCAGGGGTTTTATCCTGCTCGCATTGATCCCTCCCTCGCCGGCTCCTCGTTACCAAGAGCTGCCTTTGGGCCCCTCAGCCAACCCGCAGACCCCCCCCGGGGCGCTCCACAGCCTGGTTCTGTCATGCAGGACCCACCAGAGCCGCCTGCTCGGGTCCAGGGGACAAGGGGAAGGGACGGTCCCCGGAAACATGTGGGGTGGGTACCCCGGGGCTCTCAGGCATCTGGGATGGGCAGGATGGGGTTTTCTCCGTCCCTGCTCGCTCCGAACTGCTGCTGTGGAAGGTTCTCCCGGATCTCCGCAGGTTTCACGGGGAAAGAGCCACCAAGAGCTCAATGTGGGCTGTGAGCTCCACGCTGTGGGAAGGCTTCAGACTTAAAATCTGAGAGCTGACTTCGGTTTTGATGTTTCAGCTTCCCGTTTCTCGGCAACTGGATTTAACCTGTCTAAGGCTTTGTTTCAGGTCTCCTCTGGACTTTTCCAGTTGAAAGCTGTGGAGGCAAAGCTCCGTCTTGTGAGTTCCTCCTGCTACCTCCCAGCAAAAGCTTCCAGTGAAGGTGGGACAAGGTTGACCACGGGTTGGTGGTGGCCACGCACCAGAGCTCCTGCAGAGCAAACAGCCCTCCGGGAGACGTGATGCCTCCTGTTTTCTTTTGGGGGTACAATCCTTCCACTGCTTTCTCCGCAGCCCAGTTGCACTTTGCTAATCATTAACGCCATCGCTGTCTTTGGCAAGAAACAGAAAAGAGGCCTTCTTCTACCAGAAACACAGGAGAGCCGATTTCCTCCTAATTTATGGCTTGAACAAAGTTGCAGAGCAGCAACCAAGTATGCAGGAAAGGTTGGGGTGAAAAATTATTTACAAAGTGAATGCCCTGAAGACACTTGTACTGGACAACAATTACGGCACCTTAATTAACTGAAATTTAGTTCACCTGTCGACTGAGGCATGTCCAGCGCTAAAGTTATGCCACTGCTGCTGTCTACTACTGGTTAATGAATATAAATCAGATGGTTTATAGTTAGTGAACATGTAATAGGCTTGCAATGAGTTGAATTCCAATGCAAAGTGCCTGGGGATAGGAACATGCCATCCATAAAATATATATAAATAACAGATTTACATTTCTACGAGGGAAAAAACAAAGCTGTCCTCCCATCTTGGTATTCTCCCAGCTTGAGAGACCCGCGCTCCAGTTCTCTGACGAGACAAGGGATCGATGAGAAGGAATTTAAGAGTCTGGTCACCCGAGGTGCGGCTAATTAGATGCCAAAACTCTTCCATGTCCTCCCTGTTTCCTTCCCAGCCGTCGAGCCCTGTCCCACGGGCTCGTCATGTGCCCGTTCCATGCTGCTGGGGAGCAGGGCCCCAGGGGCAGGAGCGCTGAAGTTGACTCCTGAAGGTGTAGAGCACACGGTGCAGCTACCAGAACCTGGCCCAGAGGCAACCGTGTGCTGGACTGCCTGGAAGATGACGTGCCCCAAATCACCAGACTCTTGGGGAGTTGCTGGCCGGGGGTCACAGGGAGGCACCAAGCCTGAGGTAGGACTGGCCATCAAAAAAGAGACCCGGTGTCAAAAACCCCTGGTCTCAGCTCTTTACGTCTCCTTGCTGCAGAAGCAAGAAATTGTGGACTTTATTTATTGCACAAATTAGGTAGAAGAAAATTATTTTCTTAATGTGAGACTTGATGAATGTTCTCAACTCTCCACCCTGCTAGGAAGAGGGGGTTACAATGAAAATTATTTACAAAGCATGTGCTACCCTGCAGGGATATTTATTCAGGCAGGGGATGTTTCCGCAGATTTTGTTGACAAAGGCAAATCAAATTACATTTTTGCGAACATTACAAGAAGCATCTCCATTTGCTGCGGACATCAGCCCACTCCTGACAAAGCCTGGGAAGCGGCTCTGGCCCAGCACTCCCCAGGCACACGCAAAGGTGGTCATTTTTAGTACGAAGGAACAGATGGATAAAACGCTCCCACAAGCTGTTTGCGCGCTTCGAAACATTCGAGTTTTTATTCCTTTAACGCGCAGAGTGTCACAAACCCAACACCCGGCTTACAGGAGGTTAAGGACTTGCAGGAGCTCTCGAGTGACCCTGCAAGCCCCCTCCAGGCTCCTCCGTGCTGCAGGACTGGAGCTGTGACCCCCAGGGCTCCATCGAGCCCTGCCTGCCCCGAAACGCAGACGTACGCAGGCGTGTAAGCATTTAATGTGCATAATAACAGGTGAAGGTGCCCTAGCACAAGGTTCCCAAATCTATGTTCAAGCGATTAAATCACAGACCCTTCCTTTCAGAAGCGCGGCGTGCCCAGCAGGGTCTTGGAACAAGAAGCTTAGCCCTTCCAAATTAAAAAAAATAAAAATAAAAATAGATCAGGGCAGTGAGCAGGTGCCCAGGTCCAGAGGCAGGAGCCGAGCTCCATCGCCGTGGCTGCCCTGCCTTTGTTCAGGTGCCGGCGGCGGCTCGGGCAGCGACCTGCCCGCCGCGGCATCGCCGCCAGCGAGCTGCTGCTGTTCCCAGCCCCGTCGAGCTGAACCGCCTCGCCGAGTCCAGATCCCAGGCAATTCAAAGGCGTTTTTAATCCGATTACTGTTATTATCTCAAAACGACTAATTTCTGCTGGAGGACGCGGGAACAGAAGCCCTGGCGGAAGCTCCTTTATTAGCGGGAGCGCGGAGCTCGGCGCGAACGTGCTGCCTTCACCTGCAGCCCCTCCGCTCGCAGGGAAGAAAAGCTGCTGCATGGTCAGGGCTGGGATTTTTCCCAGGGATTACACTCTTTATGAATGCCTGCATATAATATAATGACGCATCTTTTTTTTTCCCCCCTCCTCCTTGCATTAAACATCCTTCCTCCCCATGCACGTAGTGACTCACTGTACGTTTCTACAACACGACTGCAGACGGCATCAGCGAGAGCCCAGGGAGGTGGGGAGGGGGACCTCAAACCTGGGAATGTGAAAGGTTTGGGGAGGGGTCAAGGTGTCAGTGAAAAAATAGTAGGTAAAAAACTTTGAACTAGGTCACAAACATCTATTTTTCATCCTAGGCAGTCTGGCTATTCTGTCAATACATACGTTGGGTAAACTGGTGTTGCTCACACGGCATGAATTATTTCTTAAGAGCAAAATATATATACTCAGCAAGTATATATATAAAAAATTATATAAAATATATATACTCACAAGGGGAAAACACCGATACTAAGGGCTCTTTCCTGCAGCAGAGAGAGTCACGGAATGAACCTATAGCTAGGAGCCCACGCTAGGCAAATTCACAGAAGAAATGGAAATACAGAATGAACAGTGTGATCAGCAAAACATCTGGGTGATGCACTACGAGAAGGACGGATCCCCACCTCTCGCTCTCTCTTCGTTGAGCCCATTCTAGCACAAGTCCTGTGGTAAAATACAAGCTACTGGCCTCAAAGCACAACATAACGAGGAAATTATGTGATACATAAAGACAGATAAGACAATCGATGCTCTCAGGATTAAAAATCCAAATATCCTGTGCCGCGCTGCAGTGTGGGCATTACTGGCTGGTGGAACCCACAGCTCACCACGAGCCGGAGCTCTGACACAGCTCCTCACCCACAGCCGATGGGTCGGGATGGGTTTGGGAACCTCACAAGAAGCCCTTTGTCTTGTGACATGGATTCAAATGGTTTGGAGCTTCTCACTAACAGGAAAAAATCACTTCAGCGCAACATCGTTGATCCCCTCTGATTAAACCTGCGGGTCTTAAACTTGGTCTTCAATCAGGTCTTTGAGAAGTCCCAACAGATTACAACATCCCTGTGCTTAGCCATCATAATGACTTGCAAGTGATTAGCTTAACCAGCATTTCACCCTATTCAATTTCCATGGATGGCCTATACGTACCAAGAAAGACGTTCACATTAATTTTTACATAATTAAATCAGAAATGACCCCGGTGCCGATGAAATAAAACCTCAATTCTTCCCGGGCTGCACAGTGCTCATCTCAGCTTTAACCCTCAGGACACGAGACTAACTTTGGCTAGAAGGGACAGATGCGGCTCCAAACCCTCTCTCCAGCTCTCACCACCTCTTCCAGCCCCTTCATGCTCTCTGAGTTGAGTGACCCCAATGTCCATCACCCAACAGTCCCAAAAAGCCCCCTTGCACAGATTCACTTCCACTTTTTAGCGCGACGTGTGCATTTTCTGGGAAAAGTCTCAACGAGCAGCGCAGACGCTCAAGAAGCCGTTGATGAGCGATGGCCCAGCCATGGAGCCATGATAATGGTTGGGTTGACGGTTGGACTTGATGATCTTAGAGGTCCTTTCCAACCTCAACAATTCTATGACTGGAGCTTCACTGAGGAGCATCTCCAGCCCCAGCTCCCATCCCCTGCCGCGAGCCACCATCTGTTTCTCAGTCCAAAGCACATCCTGCAGAACAAAGTCCCGAAAATCACAGCAACAACTGAAGCACGGGGACAACGAGCACGAACCCTGGTAGCTCCTGAATCCTTGGAAACCTGACTGTGAAGGCCAAGTCTTCCCACAACAGGACCCTTCCCAGGAGAAGACCTCCCTTCCCACAGCTCTGCAAACCCCCCGGCCCCGCCACCTCCTTGGTGCCCTGGTGACCACTCACCAGGACGTGACATCAGACTGTGCAAGCTAACGAGGGTGATTACTATGCGTTTCATTAAACAATCCCCCTTCGGAGGTGGCACCAATTACTCACTTCTACTGTAATTTTAATTGGTGGGCAAACATGATCTTCGCAGAGACAAAGCCTCATTCTTCTCTCTCTTGTAACAGTTTAAATCAATACTAACCCGGGGCTTCTCGGAAATATTTAATGAAAACTGTTTTGACAGAAAATTGGATTCTTGATGAGGCAAAATATTTGTTTTCGACGGGAAAAGTTTCACTCTGTTGAAAAGCCGAAAACTTTTTTTGTTTTCAATTTTTTACTGAAAGGTCAAACTGCAGGAGGCAGCCGTCACCCTCGCTCCTCTTTCGCAGCGCGTCCTGGAAGGAGGAGCAGGAATTGGGGCAGCGGCACGGAGCGAAGCGAGTACGGACATCGTCACCGCAAACCCCGTGTTGGAGGGTTTGTCTTCGAGTTCACCTTGAGGCGAAATTAGTGATGGCAAAAAAAAAAAAAAAGAAAAAAAGAACCTTACTCAGGTCTTGGCTAATGATTATCCCATTAAAGAATCAGCTGACATAATATCATTTGGTGGTTTTATAAACCTGGGTGACAACAAGACTGATGAGACCTAAAGCCCTGGCATCTCGTCTGCCCAGAGAAAAGGAAGGTACAAGAATTTGCTATTTTACCCTACTGCAAATTTCACAGTATTAAAAAATAAAATAAATAAAATACTTCTTAGAAAGGCAGGTAACCTTTGCCCGTCCCCAGAAACACACGGATATTCACACCCAGCCCTCCCACTCCTTGGCAGCGTCCCACCAAGCCTAAGAAATGCAACTGGAGCAACTCCCAGCGAGCGGCTGGGCTTGCGGGATTCCCCACCCCTCGGCGGCCGTGGGTGCCCCCTCCCCGCTGCCCAGCTCCCCCGGGGGGAGCCCAGGCTCCCCCCACCAAATTCTCTGCTGCAGTCACCCCCCAGAAGCACCCCGGCAGACGCCGAGGAGCGATCGATGGGTCTCCTTGGGCTCCGCGGGGCGGCAGCGCTGGCTCGCGCCCCGCTTCAGCCTCCGCCAACTGGGGACAAGGTGAGGTCAACCCAAAAAGTCACTCACACGGCGCGAGTGTCTGGTGCAATTAGCCCATTTAAGTACAGGGGGAAAAAAAAAAAAAAAAGAAAAAAAAAAGAAAAAAAAAGTGTGTATGCTGCAGTTCCTCCCCTTACCCACATCTCTACGCTGAAGACATTGATGCCGGCAGGACAATACGCAACCTCCAACGACATTCATCTCGTTCGGGAGGACAGAAGTTATTCTGGCAGCGCACGTGGCCCGTTTCGCCGTTGTTTAAAGGAGGCAGCACCGCTACACGCGGCTCAGCACTGGCCAGCGAGTCACTGGCTTCCACTCTGGGTTTATGAATAAAATTTTTTTATTTTTTCTTTAACAACTCTACCAAAAAAATTAGCCACATAAAATAACGCATTGGCCTAAGGCATCGCCACATCCCTAGTATTATGCATTTTAGGAAAAAAAAAAAAAAAAAAAGGGGAAAAAAGAATCTTGCTTTTCTCCCCCTTGCCTGGGTGTCATGAGCAAGAAATGAGCAGCTGACCTGAGTTTGAATTTAGAGTGTTCATTAATAGGATATTATGCCATATGCTCAGCACACTGTCTTTTTTTTTTAATGCAGCCGCCAATTTGAGAGAATTTCTAATTAGTAATGGTATAATGAGAGTATTCAGAGGCTAATGTGGTGGGTGGGGAAGGGAAATAGATCGCTTGGTGCGGACTGGAAATATTTCTGTTCGAATTCCTCGTGAAATAATGACCCGCCGTAAAAGGCTGCGATCTCTGACAAATGAAGGACGTTCGGGGAGGTTGCGTTAACGGCAGAGGGAGCATTTATCAGAGCGGGGAGGGGGGGAAAAGGTGAGACAATTTGGGCCGGCGAAGCTCAATGCAGGGAACGTCTCGGAATTAAAAAAACATTTTATCCGGGATTGGGCTGAATGGGAGGAAGCACAAAGGAGGTCCCGGGGTGGGAAAACCCTGGCAGGAGGAGACGGAGCCTTTGAAAAGTGCTTTGGTAGCATATTTGGGGGTCACATCCTTTACTTTCTACTCTGCTACAGAAAATTGGGACTAACGAGGCGCGCAGGCGGGTTGGAGTTGTTGCGGGGGCTCGTTGGCACGAGGCGCTCGATATGTTTTTAATAAAATCGAGCGCTGAGCTTTGCGAGCTGGCGGAGAGGCTGGCGAGTGCGTTGCCCTCCCTGCAGGGTATGGACAGGAGATAAACCTACAGCAACCACGACAGCGGGCACGGGTCCAGCAGAGTCCATCCTGACATCTCAGAGCATCCTTCGGTTTGAATTAACCACGAATTTTGTCGCCCAACCCACCCAGCGGCTCGAGGGTTGTGATTTGACAGAAGGAAAAAGAAAGATTTTCAGAGGTTTGTAAAAAAGTCAGGCTGCGAAATAGAAAAATGTTCCTTCCTCCTATTAAAAAAAAAAAGCACAGACCTTACAAAATGGAAAATAAAACATTTTCCCAGAAAGAAAGGGGGTTCGGTCCGGTGCGGATATGGGAGTTGGGCTGTCCGGTCTAACGGCAACGACCCATTCCTTTGGGAGATTCCAAACAGTGACACAGAAAATCTGACTATTGCAAGTTTAAGAAAAAAAAACAAACTGAAATTAATAAAATCATTATCCCTCTCCCACTTCCTAGCCAGCACTAAGTCCCTTCCGAGGCAGCACAGCCCGTGCTGCAGAGGACTGTGTTCCCAGCGTCGGGAACGCCGCGGCTCCTCCTCGCAGCCTCTGCACAAAAGCAGATCTCTTCAAACGAGCCATAATTAATTTGCCATTTGATTGGGCCGATTAAATCCTTACCACTGTAAGGAAATAATTTTTTTACTAATGATGAAGCTGAAGACAAGAGTTTTCCTCTCTTGTGAAATGCTTTTTACTCTACTACCATATTACCTTTAAGAAAGCCAATAAAGTTCTACGACCAAGGGGTCTCTCCGATGAATTTTACGACGGACGCCACGAGAACGAAGCAGTAAATGACCAGTTTTTGGTAGATATGAACCGGGCTGAGCCGAAAGGCAGTGGATCTACCCGAGGAGAGCTGCTGGAGCTTGCTGAGCAGGGATCGGCTGAGCCGCCAGACGTGCTGGTGTTGTGTAAACCCTGCTCTGAAAATTAAATATTCATAATGCTCATATTCGATTCCAGAGCACCTTTTAGGAAGAAATAAATGAGATTTGCTTTAAAAGAAGGAAAAAGGCAATAGGGGCCGTGTAGAACCAAGCCAGCGCTTCATAAATAATATGTTTTCGTGCCAACACTCGCCAATTAAAAGGCTTAAGATTCGTTTTGGAGAATGAGTCAAGCTTCAAATTCATTCTCTCACCCGCATCCACGTGCCACAGCAAATTAATGCATTCGCCCGATATATTTTTAGAAGGGATTTATTCCTTGCTCTCATGCCATCCTTATTTTCCAGAGTAATAGATGTGAGTGGCGAAGTGTGAGCAAGGTTGGTTTTTTTTTTTGCTTTCCCCTTCTTTGAAGCAAATCTCCCCCTCGCTGACAGCCATGCCCGAGTCTGTCAGACCTGAAGGGTCCAGCTCACCTCTTTACCCTGAGCTGAGCTCCCTCTCCTTGCACCTTGAAAGCAAGTTGGGGCTGAAGGTGTGGTGCGAGCAGCAAGGACAGGCTGGCACCAGTGGCACCACCAGTTTCCACCCAGCACAACCTCCCCGACCCTTCGGTGACGGAGGGGAGGGAAGGGGCACGTGGGCAGGAGCGTTCCGTGTCCCCAGCGCCGGGGATCCCGGGAGGCAACAGGTTCTCCGTGACGTGTCCCTCTCTGCCCCACGTCCCACCACGGATGCCACCCAGCTCGTTAGCGAGAAATAAATACTAATATAATGTGGTATTCTTCTGATGAAAGTGAAAAATGTGACTATAATAAGGCTACCGCGTTCCACTGGATTAATACTCCTGTTAATTACCAGTAGCTCCCGTGGTCTTCAGCCTAACGGATGGTTGAGGAGTGCTCGGCTCTCACGCTCGGGAGGTTCCTACAGCTCAGAAAGAGACCGAGACGACGCCGGTGTGTAAAATAATCCAGCCCATCATGTGCACTTCAGTGGCCTGGCTGCAGCGCTCCCGGTGCAAGAACGAGGAGCAACCACCAGCACCTTCAACCCCGGGGACACACGGCGAGGACGATGCCTGGAGAACCTGCACGGGGCTCTGGCCACCTCCCGGGGGCCTTGGGGAGTCCCTCGTCTCTCCTGTGCCTCCCCGTCAGTGTCTGACATTTAAACTCTGAAGTTTAGATGACTCCTAAACTTCTAGACATCTAAACTTCAGAGGTTAAGGTAGCAGCATCTTTTGGTCTATGACTCAGGTGGTTACGGGGAAGAGCCCTCTGGTCCTGTCAAATCGCTGCTTTTGCAAAAAAAGCCAACCCAAACCCTATGAAACAACCAACCCAAGGCTCTTCTATTCAACGCAAAATGAATCTTCCTACTCAATTAAACAAAATCTATAATATCAAAGGTGAAAACACCCTTGACACATGTGGCCCAAATGCCAAAATTTCAAACCAGAAAACTCAGAGAATTCCACTTTCAAATTGCCAAAGAGAAACTTGATTTTCGTGCCACCAGAAAAATTCATTTCGCATTTCTTTCTGCCTGAAAGCACTACCCAAACCCAGCCTCAACTCCAAAATAAGTTCTGTCACCCCAAACCTGCATTTTTTCTGAGCTATCCCTCCCAAGAACCGCTCTCCCCAAACCCTCTCCAGCCCCCGGGGGAGCCAAAGCACCTTCTGCAGATGGTCCCACGTCACACGAGGTAGGGCCTGACCAGAAGCACCTTGAGCTGCCAGAGCACGGTCGATGCAAACCGACCCACCTGAGCTGCGCTTTACCCCAATCTCCCACTTGCCCCCCATCGCCGTTTCTTTAAACTCCCCGTCCCAGCTTTGCAAACTTTCCACCCGTTTCCCACACCGACGCGTAAATCCCCACGGAACCAGTGTCCGTCTCCTTCCCCACACGTCGGCATCGTCCCCACACCCTCCCCGGGGAGGTGGAACGGATAAGCTGACACCTCCGGGGAGGTCTGCAGATGAAAAATATTATAGATGTGACAAATACGTGTCAGCGCAGCCCCGGGGCTGGCAGCTGCCGTAGCCCCGTCCCGAGCCACCCGCGTCGCGTTTGCCGGGACGCGGGCTCGGAAAAAACCTCATCCCACGGCAACGCCGCAGCCTTCTCCCTTTAAAATGTTATTTAAGAAGTTTGGGTTTTTTTTTTGCCAGCTTTACTTTGCACAGCCTGGTGCTGTTCATTTTCGGTTTTGCTAGAAATGTTCTCCAGCTGAATACCGAGCGAAATAAATTCAAATCCTACTCCGCAAATGACACTGCACATAAATATTCAGTAAATTAGCAGCACACTTTTATAG